>JADRCH010000276.1:2576308-2599386 GCA_019843965.1 Rhynchomys soricoides
AAAAAAATTGTTTGTTTGATGATGGTGTGATTGTTCAAATCATACCAGGGTTTCAGAGCCAAGCTCTTTCTCCATTCTCACCTACACCCTCTAGTCAAGAAGCAGCCTAAAACCATTAAGAGACTCCCCATTTTATTTATCCAATAGACGTATTGGAGGGGTGTCCTATTTCTATGATTGATCCTCTGAAAGCATTTTTTATAAGCCTACCAGGTAGGTTAAAAATCTCATGTCATCATTGGCTCACCTTCAGTCAGACCCCATGCTATATAACCAAAACAGAGCACTCAAGTGCTCATGTTGGTCAGGGGAAATTCTGTATTAAAACACTGAATGTGCCTGTCTGAAACCTATCTGCCAGCATAATATGTTAACAACCATTTCCTTCCAGCAGAGGCAGGAACAGGGTAGAATTACTCACTATCAGTTGGGAGGGAGCCATATGATTTTTAAAATCTGAGGCTGAAAAGCAGTGAGTTTGACATGTCAGTGCCCATCACAGCTCCAACTACAAACCCTTTGATCTACAAGAGTGACTTGCCTGAACCTATGCTAGTACAATAGTGGCACAAAGCTGGTGAGAGTAACCAACCTGATTTGACTTAAAGCCCATGCCACGAGATGGAACCCATGCCCGACACTGCTTGAAAACCTGAGAGTAGATAGCCCAGGAGTTAGAGTAAGACCAATTACATTTAAAAAAAAAGGGGGGGAGGAGCAGTAAAATGACTCCTAAATGACATTCTGCTATACTCATTGATCAGTGTCTTGTTCAGCCATCATCAGAGAAGCTTCCTCCTGCAGTGGATGAGAACAAATACAGAGACCTACAAAGAGACATTATGCAGGAGTGAGAGAACTTGAACACTAAGACCTAAATGGATATCTCCATTAAATACCTTCCCCTCAGAGTTCAAAGAATCCTCTGGAACCAGAAAGGATGAAGGACATCAAGAAAACAAACAAACACAAAACAAAACTTTTCCAACAAACAAACAAACAAGAAAAAATAAAACAAAAAATAAAAGCCAGGCAGTGGTGGAGCACGCCTTTAATCCTAGCACTTGGGAGGCAGAGGCAAATGGATTTCTGAGTTCGAGGCCAGCCGGTCTACAGAGTGAGTTCCAGGACAGCCAGGGCTACACAGAGAAACCCTGCCTTGAAAAACAAAACAAAACAAAACAACCAAAAACCTTCTAAATCAACATGAGCAAAGCTCATATGAACTCACAGAGAGTGAAGCAGCAAACACAGGGCCTGCACAGGTTTGTACTAGGTCTTCTAAACAAATATCATGGCTTCCAGTTTAGTGTGTTTGTAGAATTCCTGAGTGTGCAAATGAATGAGTCTCTGATTCTTGTGCCTTCTCATCATGGGCTCTTTTACTTCTGTTTATCTTGACCAACTTTGATGTGATAGCCTTTATTGTATCTTATTATATTTTATTATTAAAAAAATAAAACAAAATGAGCTATACAGGACGACATATGCCTACAATTTCAGCACTTGAGTAACAAAAAAAACAGGACGGGAGCAGAGGCAAGAGGAAGATTGCTACAAATTCAAGGCTAGCCTGAGCTGTACAGAAAAGTCTAGGCCAGTCAGTCCTGCACAATGACACACCCCCACAGTAGGACCTAGAGTGTTCCATTTGGAAAATAAATTAAATTTTACAAAAAAAGTGCAAAAAATTAAATTTAAAATGTTCATAAAATTTATAAAATGCCAGATGATCATCCCTGAGAACATACATGCAAGTAATATATGAACAGAACAGTCTATATTTAGAAAAATAAATGTATATGAATATGCATAGATATATACAGTAATAATTGCTGAAAAAACATTAATTTTAAAGAGTGCAGGAAAGGTGGGGGAAGAAAGGAAAAGGAGAAATGCTATAATTATAATCTTGAAACAAACTTTAAAATGTTTATAGTTTTGCTTAAATTTATTTCATAAATAGCATTATGATCGTGGAAGACACTTAGAATATAAGGATAAATTTGTTTCCTCAATTGCTTCACAAATTTTTTAAAAGCCAACTATATCCAGGTTTACCCTTGCTTCAAGAAATGCTGAGATGAGAACACTGGACCTGGCCTCTGCAGCCTTGGAATAAATTCTGCTTCTTCCAGGGACCTTGTTGCCTCTACACCAATCCTAATTCCTCTATTCTCTGAGCTCACAGCGTGAGACTCGATCTATAACTGGACAGAATAGACCCCTTTATGCTGGCAAGCACTGGCTTTCCTGCAATAGGGTAGACCCTGTATGCTGGTAAGCACTGGCCTTCCTGCCATTCATTGCTGCAATACTGGCAGTCTTGCTGCCGTAGCTGGATTACAAATTTCTTGAAATCAACTCATTATTTTAAAGTTCTCCATTGCACATAGTACTTACAACAGTGATCTCGCCCATCTTCTTGATTTTTTTCTTGCCCTTAAACAGCTGAAAATAACAGTACAAATAAAGAAAAGACTGTATTAAAATGAGATCAAGACTGACGATGCTGACGAACACATAAACTAGTAAGTGCTGTCATCACCAAACCAAACTCAGCGTTTCTATCCCACATTCTGACAATCACTGAAACCACAAATAACACAAAAAAGAAAATGTTTATTTGCGAATGGCCAAAGGTGTAGAGAGAGGGGAACAAATCTCAAACCACCTCCAGGAGGACAGGATTTGCTGATGTTTATGGGATAGGGCATGAGGACTGGATCAAACTCCGACACTCTCCACTGGTGGAGAATTCATCTATTGTCAACAAAAGCGAAAACTAAGAGGAGATGGACTCTCGAACATTTGTTCCAAAACAAAAAACAAGTAGTTTTCCCCTCCGTTTCAAAATATTCACATGCAAATGCTTAATTAATACTTACTATATAATATCATGAAAAGGCAAATTGCTATCAGCATATATGCATAAAAATGATCTAGATGCTTACATATTGTTAATCCATGTAAAATCACAAGAGATATTTTCATTTGCTCAGTGATTTTCAATTTCCAGCTTGTTTATATGGTTAAATCTAAATTAATCATGCTTGTCTGTGGCTATGCCACCCAGAACACACTGGATCTTATCTGTCTAAATTAATTATGCTTGGTTCTATATGTGACCATTAGTGGTACATTAAAATACTCTTTATATTTAATGGTTACTTTACTATTTTCCTGCTGAATATTCTAATAAGGAATTCTTTTATAATGTTTCTAAAAAGGTTTCTTAGCCACAGGATGCCTGCCTTGCAGCCTTCCAAAGCTGTGCAGCTGTCAGTCTCAAAGTGGCAGCTCTTTAGCTTCTAACCCCCTCTAGTGAGCAGTGTGCACACACCCAACTCTCTCTTGAATACTCTTGAAGGTAGAGGACCTCTCCAGGTGCCAGTCAACCTTCAGTCTATAACAGCATTGCACATAATAAGTTTTAATGACACAACATTGCAAGTAAGTTCTCCTAAATGGACTCCATTTGTCTTCTTCATGGGCCTCATGATTCTGGTGTTTCTTCTACTCATAAGTCCAGCCCTTTTCTTTAATTCAACTTGAATCACAAATACGAAAAGTAAAGAATACAATCGCCATATTTAAAGGCATCAGGGGCTAATTAGATCTTCCACTACCTTTTTAATTTCAATGCAAGGAATCTCATTTACCCATGAATATAACACAGACCAGATATATTTACATGACTGAGATGAAGAGCAAATGACACAGTTTAATACCGGGTGTGTGGGGTAATAATTCAGTGCTATAACAAGGGAACTGAGAGCCTACACAATTGTCTCTCAGTGTTGACATTTATTCAGAAATTGGATAAATCTCAGTCATTTACAGAATTTCAGTATGGCCAGTTGGGTCTTTGCATTTTAATTAAATGTGACTTTTCTGTTGAACTTATGCCATAAGTTTTGACTTGCACAATTTTCAATTTGGCAAATCGAATAAATAAATGAGCATCATTTTAATAATGCATTCATTTTAAATTTATGCATTATTCATTTCTGAAATGCATTCTGAATTTTAATTATCTCTGGAGATTGCTTGGCACATTCTGAGCATAGCTCCGCTTTCCCAGGGAGATCCTGAACACTCAGTCTCAGTCCACTCATCCCTTTCCCTTGACACTGGGTTTTGTTTGTTAGCCACAAGCCTCAGTTTGAACATGTTCTCAGTCATTCCTACTTTTGCTGGTTTGACAAGCATTCCCTATGATTCTATAGCTCACTATGCTTTGTTCTGTATATTCTATTAAGAGGAACTTAAGATTTTTAACAGATAATTCACCCAAGATAGCCAAAAAGCCTAGAATTCCCATTTGTACTCAACTTTGAACTGAGGAAGAATATGATAATCGTGTTTCCACTTCAGCTGCAAATGAAGGCCACGGAGATGTGGAGGACAGCTTTAGAAATGAGAAGACACCTGATCTGGGTTTTAAAAGTCAACTCAAAACTATTCAGTGCTCATCCTTCAAATGTTTTCTTGGCTTCTTATTCCCCAATACACACATTAACGTCAAGTTATCAAAGGACTTGGTCATGTGCCAAGAATATGGTAGACCTGAAAAATAGAGATGGGGGTTGAGCAAAATCCAAGAGAACAGAAAGACAAAATATGTTTCATGGGGACAGGAGTCACATGGGAGTAACAGATGCCTACATCTTGTCCTGTTGTAACATAGAACAAGGATATCACATATATAAAAGACATGCACATGCCAAGGGCTCAAATTAAAGACAGTCCTGCTTTCTTCCATGCTACAGGGTAGAAGGAAAAACAATGTCCACGCCTAGAGCCTCCTACCAGGAAGGACAGGCAACTCTCCAGAATCCTATAACAAACGGGAAGGTATGAGCTAACATTCACTTGCTTTGTGTAATAGTGTTTCACATAGATTGAGACATAAGATCCATCCTTCTTAAAACAGAATATGATGGACACTTCTTTAGTGTCCCTGGTAATTTCTTCTTCAGTTATATTTTAAGTAAATTAGGGTAGAATAGATGTGAGCACAGTCTTCCAGGAACACAAGCCCATCCTACATCCCTCATGTAACAGTGGAAACCTGTATAGATCAAAGCATGTAGGGAAGCAGTTATTCGCAGATCTTTACATCGAAGCCTTCTGAAGTCTAACTCAAAAAGCAAGACTTTTCCTTTTCCTTCTCTTTGCTTTTGTTCTACCTCTGTTTTGGATATTGCCAAAAATCTTTCCTTGACACCCTGGGTTCTCTTGTTGTTCTGGGAACAATTTTTGCTGGCTTCTATGGTTTAATGAGAGAGAAAATGAAGAGAATGAAGAAAATGAGGAGAAGAAGAAAAAGAAAACAATGTAGAGAATAAGTTTTCTGTTCTCTTGCTGACACTCTCTCTTCTGACTGTGCTCATCTTTGTAAGACATTGAGCTCTGTTGCCATTTGCCCCTCCAAACCCTCTAGAAAGGTTTGGACTCAATCCTTCTCAGTAAATTCCAGGTGCCATTTAATCTCAGTTCTTCAGTCTCCTTGGCTTTAAAATGGGACTGATAATGCAGGTGTGTATCAGTAATGAAGATCTGTTCTAAGCAATGCTGCGTTAGGCAATTTTGTCATTATGTGAGAGTCATCATAGGGTACATTTATACCACCCTATACTATCTCAGTCAATCGCTAAGTATAGCAATGCTAAAGAAGAACAAGACTTTGTCCTTATTTTCAGAATACTATTCTATTTTGTCACTTTGAGTGAAATTTATTGATTCATTTGAAGCAAAGTATGTTTGCCCTTTGCTCTGAGTAGAACATAGTAAAGGCTGCTAAGAGGGGACATTGAGAACAGCAGGACATAGTACCACATAATACCCCACCAGCTCAAAAATACGGACCAAGTATATCATGTGGGCACCTGCACAAGTGCCTGGCAACCATAATGGAAGCCATAAAATTATGGAGGTTGTTGAACCAAACCCGTAATTCCAGATCTGGCTGCTTACAACTCCATCTTCCAGATATTCTGATTCACTATGTGAAGCAAAGATCTGAGAGGTAAAATCTGAGAGATGTGGATCTAATTAAGCTTGATCTCAAGTTTTCAATTTTCTGACTATCTTTAATGCCTCATTCTCTCCTCCTTCACCTTGTCATCATCATCTCCCTCCTTCATCTTTGGTGTTATGGATGGGACCCAGGTTCTTGTGCTTGCAGTGCTAGTAGTCTATTAAGTCTATTACTAAGAGACATGCCGGCTGGGCAGTGGTGGCGCATGCCTTTAATCCCAGCACTTCGGAGGCAGAGGCAGGCGGATTTCTGAGTTCGAGGCCAGCCTGGTCTACAGAGTGAGTTCCAGGACAGCCAGGGCTATACAGAGAAACCCTGTCTCGAAAAGAAAGAGATAGAGAGAGAGAGAGAGAGAGAGAGAGAGAGAGAGAGAGAGAGGCCAAGCTTTCCAATGCCAAGGACCCCAGTCACTATGAAAGACAACCAAGAGCAAGAGAGTCAGGTCTTGCTAGCTGCTTCTCGGCTCAGCTGAAAAGGCTTAAAATTTTTGAAAATATATATGGTTTCATTCTGAATGTGGATTTTTAAATATAAGTGTGCATATATTACATATGCATGCAAGCGTTAGTCAGAATTTTAAAATCTGCTAGTATTATTTTCAAACAGTATCTACTGTCAAGCTTCCAGAAAATAAAACACGATAAATGATGTCAGCATCTATAGCTACTGAAGAGAAAATAACTTTCTGCTTAATATTAATATGATCTTATTGAAAAATACTAGAACACTGAGCATTAGTATTAATTCTATCTGGGGGAACCAGTTTAAGAGCCAAACAGACAGCAAAAAGCTTTATGTTGGATGGAAATATTTATCACAACTGTCAAGGGCAACATGCACTTAGAAGTGAAATTAATCAACAATTTCCTCCTTCTTGTCATTCATTCACATCCTCATTTCTCTCGGAAATGTGTCTGTCAATTCTGAAGTAGTCATTTCCTATAATGCCTGGTTTTGTTTATAATAAAAATGTCTAGAATTCTGGGGGGAGGGGTTAAGCGATCTGTTTCTGAAATAAAAATAACAGTGCACTCCTATTGATTATCATCTGATCTCTTTTTTCATCTAAATCCCCGTTGAATCCATTCCAGGAATGTGCTGTTTGTACAAGTTTCAGAATACTAGTCTTTGTGATGGTTAATCTTGGCTGCCAACAAGACTCAGAATCACTAAGGAAACGAACCTCTGGACATATCTGTGAGGAAATTTTCTAGATTAGGTTAACTGAGGCAGAGAGACACATTCTAAATGGTGATACCACAGGAGCTGATGAATGGGAGAAAGGGAGCAGAGCAACAGCCTTCACCTCTGCTTCCTGGCTGAAGAGTCAGTGGGTCCAGCTGCCTTTAGATCTTCCTGCCATGATGGACAGCTTGTACCCTTGAAAGATGACCCAAAATGAACCTTCTCAATCTCAAGCTGATTTTGTCAGGAATTTTGTTACAGTAACAGGAAAAGGAAACAAAGACTGAGTTAAACCCCAAACCTCCCCTTCTAGACCTTGTGCCTCTCCACCCACAGCAGTCTTGGATATTTGTTCTGTGTTTGTAAAGGCACATAGCAAGATATAAATTCAAAGACAAATAAGTAATTTTTCTGTTGTTCTGTTTTGTTTAATTCTGTGTGGGATGTTCCTTAATAGACACAGGCACAAGATCAGAGGTGACATTTGTACTCAGACATGGGAATTATCACTCTGACCATATGGGGGAATAGAAGGGAAGAATATTAGAATCAACTAGGTCTTTAAACACCACAAATGTGTCTAAACCTAATTGAAATTGGTATAATGGGTTAATTTCATAGTCAATGTATATAATGCCAACTTTGAGTCCTTGGCTTGTGGAATGTGATATCGTAGTACAGCCCATCAAACTGAAGCTTCTGGAGCTGCACTCCAACCAAAGTAAGAAAAATGCATCACATGTACTAATATGAAAAGCAAGGAGATGGTCAAAAGTAATGGCACTCTGAGGAGGTAAAGGATTCAGCACATCTTTATTTATCTCTCCGGTCTAGCCCCTCAGAAACTGAACAAATCCTAAAACACATTATTGAAAATCCATCCCCAAAAATTGAAGTCTCAATTTCAGCTGTTGGGCCAGATGCAGCATTTTTCTCTACAGATTTTCATAGCCTCTGGTATATGGAACATGGCCACAGATTTGTCAAATACCATCTTTTTTATTCTAACTAGAAAAGAGGATCAGAAACTATTTGCATTCTAACGAAATAGACAGCAGTATATATTTAGGTTTTTTTTTCCCAGAACTGTACAAGCTCTCTTGCTGCTGACATAATTCACTCCAAAGCTATATGATTCAGATGACACACCTTGATTCATTAATCCTGTAACACTGCATTGATTGGGATGAACGAGTGAGAAGCACTGCATACTGGAGACCTTGCTAAGCCTTACCAAGCTTTTAAAGGCCACATCAGAAATTTATTTATCAAAATAAATTCTGACATCTTCTGTCTGTCTATCCTTGTGTTAGTGAGTTCTTTATTACTGTAATAAATATCTGAGATGTGGGCCTGAGGGTGTTAGATCCCCCAATATAGAAGAATGACAAGGAGGAAAGACGAGAGTGGGTGGGTGGGTGGGTGGGAAGGTGGGTTGGAGAATATTCCCATATTGGCAGGGGGAATGCGGAGGGAATGGGGAGGTTCCAAAGGGGAGATCTGAAACATTTGAAATGTAAATAAAATATGAAAATAAAATAAAAAAACGTTTGGGCTCATAATTTTAGAAATTTCTATTCATGGTTGTTAGCTCCATTACCTTGGACCTATTGTAAGGAAAATCATCATGGCATTCAGGAAGTGACAAAAAGAATGAGACAAGCATCCTATAATTCCAAGTGGGCCAGTTAAGGTATTGGTGGTGGTGGTGGTGGTGGTGGTTTGGTTTGGTTTGGTTTGGTTTGGTTTGGTTTGGTTTGGTTTGGTTTTTGTCAACTTGACATAACTAGAGTCACCTAGAAAGAGGGAACTCAATTAAGAAAATATCCCCATCAGATTGGTCTGGAGGCAAGTCTGTGATTCATTCTCTGGATTAAAGATTGCTGTGGGAGGGCTCAACTCACTATGGAAAGTGCTATCCTTAAGGCAGGTGGGTCTGGTTTGTATAAAAATCAGGCTGAACAAGTCATGAAGAGCACCCCAGTAAGCAACACTCCTCCATGGTATGTGGAAATGCTGCTCTAGCTCCTATGCCAAACAACATGACAGCTGCTAAACTTGAAGGGTAACCAGAAAAGAAGAGTTCTGCCACCTCCAGACCATGGAAAGAAAGCAGTCTTGTCCCTTGGGCCCTATGAACCAGAATACTATAAGTATTAGAAATATTGGTAGTGAGAAAATATGACCTGTGATGTAGCAAGTTCAAAAACAAATGGCAACCGGTGGGTTTCAGGAGCATAGTCATCTGTTCCATTGACCTCAGTGTTCTGTAGAAAAGGAATACTTAACCACGGGATACCAGGCATTCACAAATGCCCATCATGAGGTTGTTACTGCCAAGCATACTGAGCCATGATATAGCATGTGTGAAAAGGTAGCACATACACCCTTTCCTCATCTTGCCATCCCATCAGTTCTCATCTATAGCCACACAGAATATGTATGAGCTGATGACCACTGTGCTTTATGACTGTGCTGCATGCATCAGTGGGGAAAGCCAAAGAACTGTGGCTATGATGCAGCCTCAGTCATACATGGTTCTGGAAAGAAGGGCTTCAGGTGCTGTGGATAGCATGGAAACCAGAAAATAATCTGGCTCATGGAAGGGGTACAGCAGCATATTTGGAGCACATTGAAGTGATTTATCTGTTAATAACCTAGAACATATCATTGTCACAGGCGGCCACTAACCAGCAGATGCTCATTTAGATATTAACATGCAACCTGATAGCCAAGCACCTGAGCCACTCTGAAGTGATTTGCAAATGATGTGTCCCAGAGTCCCAAATGTCTCCAGTTGATAACATCATTGTCTTGATCTGTTGAGGGTGTAAGGCACATCCACATGCCAGATAGATTCACCAGAAGTCCATAGCCAAAATAGGATGCATGCAGTCCCCAGCAATTCACAGGAACAAAACTCAGATCCACCTCCTGTGTTAATAATAATACAAGAGGCATCTAGCTACCACTTAAAGTAATCAACTCAAAAAAAAAAGGCAAAGAGTGACATGCAGCAAATAAACTTCATTCCATTTCATAAAAACCTGTGTACAAGTGCATTCTATTTTATGCATAGGAAGGCAAATGTACAGTCATTTTAATTATGCCATATTCAGAAATCTATAGCAGCCCTTATTTTATGCCATTACGGGAATTTAGTTCACTCTGTGCTTATCTATATTTTGCTGTCACACTTCTGGACTAATGCCTTTTCCACTGCAATCATACTGACACAGATCACACTACCTTGTGGCATGCTGTTGCTAGGCTGCCAAATTTTTTCCATGTCTGACATGTCCTGCTTCTCTAGCTTACTCACCTTATCTGAACCTGACAGGGATGACATGGAACTTTTCTGTTAACTGTCTAAGAAACAGTGCACATCATAAGACGAGGTCAAGAGAAACTTGCAGTTGAACAGAATTATAGCATCATCCAGAATAATCTTTATATTCTAAAAATTTGACAATGTATATCATAACTAGGATATGAGACTTCTGGAAAGACCCCTACTTAGAGGTCATAAAATATTAGGAGGAGTTTCATGATGTAAACACGCTTTATCCCAAAGAATTCGACAGCTAAATTAGTCAGCTTGTTCCAGAAATATAACATCCCAAGTCTCATCTATTTTCTCTAGTTCACTGACCTTCTCTTCTCTTTGATATTTCTCTTGTTTATGTTTATTTCTTCTGGTATACAGCATCAGTTTCAAGTGTCATAAAAATAACAGCTAGGGCTTAGAACAGCAGAGTGAACAAAGAGCTTCCTGTGCATGTGGAAAGATCTGATTTTAGATCCACAGAAACCACACAAAGTCAAGTGCAGTATGACATATCTGAAATCACAGTACACCAGAAGGTGCTAGGTGGTAGGAAGAAGAAACTGTGGAAGCTGACAAGCCAGCTAGCCAGGTAAACACAGCTACAAACAACAAACAACCTGTCTCCATCATGGTGGAAGGCCAAGAACTACACTTGAGGTGTCATGGAGAAACACATGTGCACACAGAGCAGCGCGCGCACACACACATACACCATTTATACACACAATGGGTTTTGTTTGTTTTTTGAGAGTACAAAAGTGTGCTGTTTTATTACAAAGACTCTCACAAAATGAAAATATCTCAAAAAGGAAGCTGGGCTAACAACCTCCACCTATAGAATTGGGGAAGACAGGGCAATGTAAGTTTTTCTGCTTGCCCAGGATGGGTGGGAAGGTATGAACAGAAGCAATCTAAAAATGGCTGATATTACCCAAGCTGGAAAAGGGGTCCCAGAAGTCTCAGTCATCCCTTCTAAAAAGCTTAATAAGGGCATCTCAAGCAGGCACTTGGCAGTTCAGGATTTTGTCTTCTGGTTCAAAACTAAGACCTGGGACAGGATGGACAAGGTAGCTCTGGGTAGAGTTGTTCCAGCACGCCTGCCTTGTGCTCAGGTCCCTGGTTTCTATCTAGTGTCTGGGGATGTTATATTTAATATATTTTATATAAATACATAGAAGAATAAAAAATATAAAATCTAAAAACTTGAGAGAAAGTGAGGAACTTGGGGAGAAGATAGAGCTGCATACCTTGCTCAGGCCAGCTTGACATCTTCTTTGACTCCTTTGGCTTCTGGCTTCTCCTACTTGGTTTTCTCCTCTTCTGTGACTTTTTTAACTCTTTGGGATCTTTCTTGTTCTCATCTTCTGTTTTGACTCTTTTGGTTTTTTTGAAGTTAGGAGAGTTCTTGTAACCACCTTCTCCCTCCTCATCTGAATCAGAAAATTCTTCCTCACAGGCAATGCATCTATCAGAGGAGCAGATGGAGATGTGTTTGTCGGGGTCTTCCTCATCCTCATCACCACTCTTGTCTGGGATGGAATCCTCAGATATGGCCTGCATTTGGACCCCAGGGGCATGGTGCAGCATTCTCAAGTTCTCAAAGAGCTGCTGCTTGATCTTTTCCAGGTATTCATGAGTGTTCTGATTAGTCCTATTGGAAGGACTGATGTGAAGCTTGAAATCTGGTCCAAAGTGTTCAAAGAAGTCATTGTATGGCAACTCATTAGGGATCTCTGTGTCCAGAGCCACAGCTGTTTTGTAAGTCCAGCACTAAGCGACATGACAGATGGTGCAGCCACCTCCTCCCAGCATTAGCATAGGCAAGTTGAAACTCTTCACAAATTCCACACACTTGGCATGCCCTTTGATGGTCATATTGAAGCAACCTAAGCAATCCCCGGACAGGGAATCTGAGCCACACTGTAAGACCACTGCACTAGGCTGGAACATCTCCTTTACTTTGGACATGACTGGCTTGAAGAAGGCTTCTTAGGCCTCATCATCAATGCCGTCTCTCAGTGGGTAGTTAATGGAGTAGTACTTGCCTTTGTCAGCCCCAATATCCAATAGGCCCCCAGTTCCTTGGAAGCACTCTTCATATTTATGAAAGGACACAGTCATGACCAGGTCTGTGGTACAGAAGGCCTCTTCCATGCCATCACCACAGTGAATATCAATGTCAATATACAGCACTCTCTGGTGATACTTTAGTAGTTCCAGGATGCCCAAGATGATATCATTGGATGTAACAGAAGTTAGATGCTTCAGACTTCTGTGCATGGTGCAAACCCCCAGACCAGTTCACAGCAATGTCTGTCTTATGCTTAATGCATTTCATAGAACTTGTGATAGGGTCACTCATGGACAACTGACAGAATTCAAACAAGCCATCAAATACCAGACAGTCCTCACCAACATTGAATCTCTGCATTTGCTTGCTGTATTCAGACATATTATCTGGGCAAATAGAATGCAAGAATTTAATGTAGTTATCACTGTGGTACTTGGTCATCTCCTCAGCATTGGCTTTGTGAGGACGATAGATTTCCATTTTTCAGTAGAGACCATAGTTGAGTAGCAAATGGTAAGTCACATGGATTAGGTGAGGCTTCATTGGGTTCCCTCATCCATAATAGTAGTTTCTAGCATCCGTGTCATAGTAGTAACAGACTTTCCTCTTGGTGCCCTGAGTCTGCGCCATCTTGCTCACTGCCCGGCCCTCCCGCCAGTCTCACAGTGGGTTTTTTGAAGCTAGCCAAAAATACCAATTATGCTAGCTACTTGATATAGAGTAACATGAAGATTTTGGTTGTACTGTAACTAGAACACTAGAAAGGCATTAATTTAATAATAAGGATAAGAGATAAGGAACTGTAGCAAGTTCCATGGGTATGGGAACAATAAGAAAGAAACAGAGCCACTGGATGCCAAGCACTTGGAGAAATGCACCTCAAGGAGCAAGTGCTCCAGCCTCCGGCTGCAGCTTTCAGTGTATGCCTCATAGGTAAGTGTGACCTCCATCTACAAAAGAACTACCATGTGGTTATTGTTAGTTTAAGCATCCTAAGAGGAGTTGTCCCCACTAAAGAAAATGTCTCATTAAAAAAGAAAGCATTTAAAAGTATTGGAAGAAGTTCGAACTTCCCTCTGAAGGTTCAATAACCTAGTTCACCAACATGGTCAGCTGATGCATTCAAAGAAGAAAAGCTGTAAAGATTTACAAATGTGTGTAGATGCACAAGGGACATATCAGATATGAAATTTGAAGAAGGGTCAGAGAGTTGAATATTAAACACTCTCTTAGTTTGGGTGTTGCACAGCTATCTCCTCTAAACTAAAAGATCCCAACAATCTCTCAAAACTCAGGAACTAAACAAAACAAAACTTAGAAGTCTCAGGAAGGTCCTGAGACTGAAGAGATTCCCAAAGCCCCTCTCCTAAGGTTATGCAAGCAGAAACAATTGGTGGGAAGAGGAGACTCAAATGCACCAGCTTTCTTCAAACAAGGGAAAGAGTCCCAGGAATCAAGCTTTCACAGTTGTTGTCCATGTAGAGATAGGCTTTAGTGTTTCTCTCAATGATCCTCACCCTTACTCCTAACCCCAATAAATTCCTGCTTCAGTAAGCTGAACTTAGGTCAAGTTGCTTTTTTGGTCTGTTACCAGTGTGCTATATAGCATGAATAGATACTTGTTCACTTGTCTCCAGCAAATGTTACATAGCATAGAGAAAGATGGGGGGATATAGACAACTTTAGAGAGGTATAAAATTAATTTAGGTGAATTAAATGAGCTGAGAAACCAAAAATAACCTGAGACCTTGAGTTGAAGTGTGATGCTTGATTTTCAGTATTTTCTCTAATGATTACTCCTTCCTGGCTAATGAAATTTCAGTAGAAGAATTGTGGGTAATTATACAGTTCCTGTTTGGTGGATCTGGAGTGGAGAGAAAAGAGAACTTTAGAGCCTCTCCCTGTACTTCAGAAGAAAGAGAAGTCCAAGGAAGATTGTGGTTTGAGGGAAGGACAGAAAGACTGATTCTGAGACTGTTTGTCCAACTCAGTTTTTCAAATGCCACGCTTTAAGGTATCTTTTTCTGAGCCACATGGGGGAAAAATACAAGCCATTATATATATCTATCCCTCAACACATAACACCTGTAGCCACCAAGATGCATGGATGTTGCTAAACCCACCCAATTGTCAGTGTCCGCCTGTCTTGTATCCTCCAATTCAATTCAATTCTGACACTAATCAGAACCTATGGGCTAGGAATTGAGTTCCACACACCTTCCCTACACACTTAGCCACAAGTCACAAGTGCTTCTTGGGTTATCCACAATGTTTGCCTGTTTCATAACCCCCTTCTAGGTCTGGCCATTTTCCAGACTAGTTCACAGAACTCAAGAAAGCACTTCAATGCTGTTAGCCATTTATTATAAAATGATACAACTGAGGAATAATCAGATGTGTATTAGGCAAAACTTCATAGTGTAGGGCTAGTTGATACTTGTGACTAAACATAATAAGCGGATTCTTTAAAAATATTCTACAAGAAGACTGCTTAGTCAGATATCCCAATTTGTCTCGGTGACTAATGTGTATAGAAATCAATCAAAGACATTATTATTGTATTGATTATATTCAGCTTTGTCTATCATGGATATATAACAGTTTAACCTGCAGATTTATTAGCCCCTTAAGTTTAATTAACAATAGAAGTTGCTACTGTTTATCTACCTATTTCAATATGTAGTAAACTATAAATTCACCATTCCCTTACCCCAATTTATTTATGAAGTAAGAATTACTATTCCAATTTTAGGGACTAAGTAACTGTTCTGAACATTTCTGTAACTCATATCCACAGAAGATTAATATTATAGCAGTCGCCTCTGTTCCTCATAGAGGCATAATGGAATAATGTTAAAATTATTAATCCCAAGTATATATGGCAAAAACACTAGTCGAAATAAAGAGGAGGGAACATTTATTTCATAGTTGCTAACATCAATGTCTACCATTCTCATTTTCTCCATGATTTCTGCATCTGTTTCTATTGGATGATTTTTTTTCCTCCTTCATAAAGGATTATTTTCTCACCTACATACTTGCAGTGATTCTTTTTCACTCCCCAAAAAAGCTATGTTAATGCCCTAATACCTAGTACTCCAGAATATAACCTTAACTTAAAGAAAAAAGGGGAGAGGGAAGGGGGAAGTTGAGTTAAGAGGAAGCTGTGTTTAAGTCAGGTGGGCCTTCAGTCCAGCATGACTGTCTCTCTAGGAATACTGGGCAGGGAAGCACCATGCATGGGCACATGAAAAGAACAGAAGAAGAAGGTGCAGCGACAACCCCAACAACTCAGAGGGTCAAAAGCTACCACCAGAAGCTGAGAAACGGCAAGGAAGGGGTATCAAAGGCAGGATGACCGGTGTCTTCCAGGCTATAGGAGGGTAAATTCCTAATGCTTCAATACACCTACTTTGTGGTAGATTGCAACATCTTCAGGAAGCAGACATAGTCATTTCGATGGGATGTTGAACAATGTAGATTTTATATTTGTATGTGGTGGGTTCCGTAGGAGTACTAAAGCTTGTTGTAGGGTGTAGTTACTTAGACCTTGTCTTTTTCAAAGTTTCTTGTATTTTCATCAGGATGGATCAAAAGAAGCTATTTAGACTCACACTAGCAAGATGGTTTATCAGGCAAAGACACCTGTACCCATTCTGATCGCCAGAGTTCGATCACTAGAACCAACATGTTGGAAGAAAAAAAAAAAAAAACTAACTCCCACAAGCTGAATTCAGCAAACACACTGTGATACACTTTCTCTTTCTCTGTCTCTGTTCCTCTCCTCTCCTTCTCTCTCTCTCTCTCTCTCCCTCCCTCCCTCCCTCTCTCTCTCCATCCCCCTCTCTCACACACACACACTTTTAAAAATAATAATTTATATGTTTAGAAAAAAAGAGAAGCTGTTGATCTAAGGCTGACTGGGTCCTGCGGAAGTCGCACACTTCTTGGACTCTATTCAATGTTCAGATCTTACAAGTTTCTCCTTCTCTGATGGGACTAGAGACACAGGCCAGTGTGAGCTCCAGAAACAACTTGGATCTAGCCTTCTGAAGGACTTTCCCTGGACTGTGCAGAAGTCCTCAACAACAACTAGAAAGAGCCCTGAACATCTGTGAAGTCGTTGGACCCCTGCGTCTCCTCTTGTGCCTGTGTGAAGATTTCCCAGCCTTTCCCCACATCTCCATAATACAGTAAGACATCTAGACTCTGCCCAGGAAGCTGCCTCTAGACAGTAAGCAAGGTCAGCTGTAGAATGTGTTTTATTGATTATCCTTTCCTGTATCACACTCTTCTGCCTCATACTATCCAAAGTCTAGAAACTTCTATCATATGTATTTCATACATTCTCTTTGGCACCAGTTTGTTTTTCTGTAATGTCTCCAAGAAAACAAAACATGAAAGTTAAATCAGGAAGCTTGGCAGATCAGACCTGAGGAACCCAGGCTTAATAACAACTTGTGTTACTTATGACTGTTAGATGCATGCTGGTGACAGAAACCATTCTGTTTTTTAAGTAACTTCATCAGCCAGGCAGAATGACAGGCGCCCAAAAGAGTCAACAAGTGCAAGTTTTCTATTCCTGTCTTTACACAGTCTCGACATTCTCAGCACTGCAGTGGATTAGAGAGGAGCGAGGGAGACAGGAAGCCTTCAGATGACAATCGAAAGCAGATTTCTTCTGTGGCATGGTCTGTGGTAAGGTAATTAGAAACCGGGAATGTCACATAAGATTGGGTAAAAGGAGACCTTTATACTGAGCATATGCTGAGTTACATGCACTGAATAAGATGTCAATGTCTAATGGTTAACGTTGTTTCTAGCCATCTGTAAATTATAAACCATTTCCACATTTGTTTATTTCCTCCAAACTTACTCTAGCTTGGCATGCCCCCCCCACACACACACACATTTAGTATCTCTCTTGCGTGTATCCTAAGTCATCAGACAATCATATAACATCTAAGTATAAAGCTAAAACAGATTCCACTGTCTCCCAACCTACTCCTCTGTCTGCCATAATTTGGATACTTACCATAGCCTCCTCTGATCCTGCTTCTAAACCCAGCACCATCAGAGGCTGTAGATCACTTCAGGGGCCTCATGCTCACAATCACTCAGACACCATTGCAGATACATGGAGACCAACAGGCTTTGGCAAATGGGACCACACATTCAGCAACATATTTCAAAGAGCAGACACAAAGAAAGAATCCTGGCAGGGGCAGATGGAGGCTTCTAGAAGCAGATGCTGGGCTTGCATCTCAACTTTTCTCTTCATCAAAACCTGTTCCAATGTGGAGAGAATATGCTATGTAACAGCTCCCATGACAAAGCACCCCTCTGTACTGTACATAATCAGAGTCTGTCCAGCACCTTGGATCTTTTTGATTTCCTCAAAGTTCTCTTCAGGAAGACACAACAACATTCCAGAAACAAGAGCTGTCAGCCTTAGTAGCAATGTTACCAAGAATTAATCAAATGGGACCTGAGACCATTTAGGTACTGAGCTTAGGGAATGGCACTTTCCTAAGGACATGAATTACAGGCTTTGCAGGTTTTCTTACCCTGTTCATACAGGGGATATAGCCTGTGCTCATAACAATACTAAGTCAAGTTTTATGAGGGAAGACCATCTAACGTTCATTATGCAGTCGGCAAATCTCTTCTCTTCTTACTAATAGCACAGCCCTGACACTGAGTCCTCTGTTTGTGACAGCATTGGTGTGATCAGTTATAATAACAAGCCAATAGTAACCCAATCTAGCACGGAGCTGCAGCATTCCACCAGCTTATTCCCTGTGTGCTGCTCAGTCTCCAACAGAACAAACCTCTGCCCCTAGATTTTAAATGTGAAGCAGTGCTCATTAATTTCGGGTGAAGCGCAGAGTCCGCATCAACAGCAACCAGAACTCTTAGAGCAGATAGCAACCAGTTGGCAGACACCTCCATTGAGAAAAAAGTTGCACCTCTTGCTTCTATTAAAGCAAGCATCAGGACAAAGACACTTTGTGGTAGTTTCCTTTCCCCTTTTGGTATCCTTTTCACAGTCATGTTGGTGATCAGTTCTTGGCATCATACAACAAAAAATGTGGCAGACACTGAAAATTGAAAAGAAAAAGAGAATTGGAAATCCAGGTGTTTTGACTGGGATGTGTCCACAAAGCCTCTGTTTCATCTGAAGTTGTGTGGCAGTATTGAAAAGCAGTTAGACTCATATGTGGGGCCTACTGAGGGAACAATGTGACCTGAGCCTCTTCCTGCCAAGCACTTAGCCTGATTAGCTGCCTCCCACAGGACCCCAAAATAGCCAGTCAACTCTGCTTAGAAACCTTCCCAAGTATGAACTGAAACAAACCTTTCCTTCTCAGAAGATGATTTGTCTTGAGTATTTGTAACTGACCAACACAAAGAGAATATCATATCAAAATTTTAAAGAATAACTTCATCTTGCCACTAAAACTGTGTGTGGTGGGTTGGGTTTTTTGTTTGGTTATTGGTTTGGTTTGGTTTTTTTGTTTTTTGTTTTTGTTTTTGTTTTCAGAAAACTGCTATGCTTCTGCCTTGTGACTAAGCAGGTTTATATCCATTTCTTGTGAAAATGGATTATAGTTAAATAAATTTATCACTTGTCTTGAATGGCAGAGTTGTAATCATGAGGTCTCTCCAAACCATACCTCGCAGAAAAACTAAAGGAAGGAAGGGCTCATTTTGTTTTGTAGTTTCATCCACTGTCCTCAACTTCACTGACTGACCTACTGTCTGCAGAGGCCACTCGCTGCACCTCAGGGACACAAAGAGGAAGAGACATGACTCCTCTAGGCATATCCACCTCTGAATATTTCTCCTTTCTTTAAAATTCACACCATCAATTCATTTCACTCAAAATCTTCTGTAATATCTCTTAAACACTTCAGTAATATAGCTTACGACTTAAATTCAGGAAATCCTACTTCATCCCACAATGGTTGCTCAGTGATTCCTTGGAGGAGGTGACTTACCTGGGTACACATCAACCAATGAGAGCAGAAGAGGCTTACATTCAAAATCACAAGCACAAATACTACTTCTCACTAGTCTGCTCTTGTCAAGTAAGTGATTAGTTCCAACATTTTATTGTAGTGTGAGAAATAAGGAAGACAATTTTATTGGGACCTTAAAATAATTTCATTTGTTTTCCTGGAAAATATATCATCAATTGATCATTATTTGTCCCAGGAGTGTTTTAAAGGCAATAAAACGCTTTGCCTTTCTCTGCAATGACATATGTTTTAGGAAATCTTCTGCTCACCAGGGACATTTAGCACCAAACATTCCAATGATAATATCAAAGTTGTAATGGTAACTTACTCTACAGCCATTTACATCAACATTATCTATTGCCTAGGTCAGTGAGTGGTAGCTTAACCGCCTGCAGGGGTAAGCGGTGCTGGCTTAGCTTTGGAATGTGACTCTTTGGCTGTGTAACTTGAAACTGCTAGTTCTGACCTAGTTTCTTTATGCCTACCAGCTGAATAAAAATTTCTGACATCACCTTGGAGAGAGAATGAAGAAGAGGGAGAGCGAGAAAGAGAAACAGACTGCTATGTCTTAACCCACAGAACAGCTGTAAGGTATTCTCATTAGAATAAGTGTTTTGAATGCAAGCCACTGTTCATTCATAAATGTAAATGCAGTGCAAGAAACCCACAAAAACAGGACCAGCAGAAGCACTTACTCGCTCAGCAAACCTGACAACCTGAGTTTGATCACCAGAACCCATAGACAGGTAAGAAGAAAGGGAGAAGGAACCAACTCCACAAAGTTGCCTTCTGAGCTCCCCAGGCTCTCCATAGCACACACAGAATATGCACGCGCACACGTATTCACACAAAAATAAAATATTATTAAAATTTAAACCCTCTGACTTAAAAATTAATGATTTACTTTTACCCGTCTTCTGAAATTTAGAAAAACTTAGGGAAAGTATTTGAAGGATCCTGTGTCAATACTACAGATGCTTGGGAAAATCCAATTATGACAGTCTTCTGTCTGTTACTCTTCGAGGAGTATGCGGAGACTGCTCGGGAAAAAGCCGGGCACAGTAGAGCAAGTCTTTAATCTCAGTATTTGGGAAGCAGAAACAAGATCTATATGAGTTCATTGTCACCCTGGTCTACATAGCAAGTTCCAGAACTGAAGAAATTTATCTCCAAAGGGGAAAGAAAAAAAGGGGGTGGGGGGAGGGGAGGGAAAGGAAGGGAAGGGAAAAGGAAAGGGGAAAGAAAACAGGAGAAAGGACAAGGAAAGGAAAGACTTGCATTTCCAGTACGTGCCACTAGATGGCACATCGATACCTATAAACCAAGGCATTCCTGTATGGACGACAAATCTGGATGTGAAATTAGTAAAGAACTTGGAGATGAACACATTTGACGCTGAGGACGTCATCTTCTTGGTCATGGTGCTATATACTTGATTCAGTAAGCTGCAACACACTGAAACAACAAATATACATGTGTTTGGGGTAAGCACAGGACTAAGAGTGCTGGGCCATGGGTTTGAGCCAACAGAACGACTTTATTAGCCTGCTGGAGATTATATAAGTGTTCAGGAGCCCGATGTTGCCCCAATTTCTTAGGGTGAGCTTTGAAGTACAAAACCCACGTACTGGGTTGACACTCTTCCATTAACAAAAGCAGCAGAACTACAGAAGCAGAAAGCAAGGTTGGTATATTTAGATGCTTTCCCATAACTATGGACTTCAAAGGATTGGGCCTTTGTTTTGACTTTGGCAGGTAGTGTTGAGTTTTACAGTCTGAATGGTACTTTCACAATGGATTCACTTGTGCTAACTTCGCAGGACCAACTAAAGTCTGGTGCCCTGTTACATTCCTCACTGGTCTTAGTGAACGAGTCAAACCATGGACTCATCCTGCCCTACAATGGTGTAGTTGGTCTTAAGGACCATTAATTTTACTGACCTAATACTTAATTAGCCATATAGTTTAAGATGTAGAGGCCCATTGTTAATGCAATCAGAATAAGAATTACAGGTCCGGTCAGTGCTGAGAGCAGAGTAGTTAGCCAGGAGGACAAAACAAAACAGAGATTGGTATCAATGATCTGATATGTCTTTATCTCTTACTCTTTTTGAGTTTTTTTTTTTTTTCAACCCTGGAATATTTTACTAATTACTCCGAATCAATTAGAAACAAGAAAACCAATATGTTTTCTCAAAGCCAGACATAGTTTCCTTTATCTCATGAGAAGTAAGTCTTAGCCTCTGTCTAAGTCAGGGTTTCTATTCCTGCACAAACATCATGATCAAGAAGCAAGTTGGAAGGGATTCAGCTTACACTTCCACATTGTTGTTCATCACCAAAGGAAGTCAGGACAGGAACCCACACAGGGCAGGAACTTGGAGGCAGGAGCTGATGCAGAGGCCGTGAAAGGGTGCTGCTTACTGGCTTGCTTCCCCTGGCTTGCTCAGCCTGCTTTCTTGTAGAACTCAGCACTACCAGTGGAGAGATGGCATTACCCACAATGGCCCTTCCACTCTTGATCACTAATTGAGAAAATGCCTTAAAGATGCATCTCATGGAGGCATTTCCTCAAGGGAGGCTCCTTTCTCTGTGATAACGCCAGCTTGTGTCAAGTTGATACACAAAACCAGCCAGTACAGCCCCTCTCCAATTTTGTGGGATCATTTCTTCAAGGGAATCTAACTGCTGTTTTAATACCCTTAGGTCCTGAATAATTTGTCTATTTAGGTTAAAAAGCATCAGAAGAGGACTGGAGAGATGGCTCAGAGGTTAAGAGCACTGACTGCTCTTTCAAAGGTCCTGAGTTCATTTTTCAGCAACCACATGGTGGCTCACAACCATCTGTAATGGGATCTGATGTACTTTTCTAGGGTGCGTCTGAAGACAGCTGCAGTGCACTCATATAAATAAAAAGTTAAATAAATCTTTTTTTAAAAAACTCATGGTTTTTTGTTTTGTTTTTAAAAAGCATCAGAAAAGGCATATTTAGTCAAACTATTGGCTCAGGCCCACCAGGTACTCTCAGAGGAGTGGTAATATTTCTGATATCCAGAAGAATTAACCCACAAGGCAAAGTAGCAGGCATCAGACTAAGGGGAAGTACCTAGGTTAAAGGTTTTAGATGTTTGACAAGTTTTAGCCCTTAATAAGTCTTCTAACATTAATTTGGACTTCCCCCAGTCACAATGAGTTCTCTCAGTCAATGAGCTGATGGTCTTGTTGTTCTGATCCCTATGTAGTACAGGGCTCCGTGTCTAAGCATTACCAGCAATCTTGGCTGGATTCTGGCTGGGAACAATTAATGGAACCCCCAGGGTCCCTTCCTGTGGCTTAGAGTCTGATTCCTTGGGTTTTCACTGTTTCCCAAAGACAAAAATTTGTTGGTTGATTGGTTGGTTGGTTGATTGGTTGGTTGGTTGATTGGTT
>JADRCH010000276.1:2599396-2656542 GCA_019843965.1 Rhynchomys soricoides
TTGGTTGATTGGTTGGTTGGTTGATTGGTTGGTTGGTTGATTGGTTGATTGGTTGGTTGATTGGTTGGTTGGTCAGTTGGTTGGCTGTTTTTTGGGTTGTTTGTTTTCTCCAGACAAGGTTTCTTGGGTAACCTTGGCTGTCTTGGAACTTGCTCTGTAGATCAGGTAGCCTTGACCTGACAGAGAGGCGTCTGTCTACCTTCAAGGTGCTGAGATTAAAGGTGTGTGTTACCACCGCCCACCTCGCCAGAAATTTTAAAAGGAGTTTTTCAGAGCACCTCAGTTTTACAACCCCAACTTTTGCTCTTTTGGTTTTGACAACTAGGGGGCCAAGCCCCAGGGCATGGAAACTCTGTATTTCTCTCTCAAAAGATAAATCCCCATACAACCAGACACTGAAAGTGGGCATCATTAAGTAAAGGTCAGGATGGAATATGGGTCGTTGGTCTGTAGTCACACTAGTAGCTAAGATACCTCCCCTATATCTGCCTACCTCAGTTTCCTGTCAGGGAATGAGGGTGGTAAGGATTCACCATGACTCTGAATTCATACCCATAAAGCAAAACATAAAATCAGGAGGTGGTAGAGAGGCAGGGAGTAGAAGGGCCTAGGGCCCAATAAAACTTTAATTTCAATGGGTCCATAATCCAGAGATGGTTTATTTGGCAGCAGCATTTATGGCTTCCTCTTGCTTGACCTGGGTGTGGTGAATCCATGGTGTAATGCCAGCTACTTTCCCTGCCATAAAAGAGCAGAGAATCACCTCGTAGGGTCCTTTTCAGGTTAGTTCAGTGCCCCTTTAACTACTCACTGGACCCAGACGGTATCACTGAACTCAAACAAGGAGAAACCGGTGGTGGACTCAGAAGTCAGCTGGGCCTCTCAGATAGTTCAATGAATTGCCTATATGAAGAACTGTAGGGTCTGTGGTGACTTGAGAATGGAATGGTTAGAGAGTTCTACCCAACTGCTGGTCACTGAGCCTGGGCAGCATTTGGGAAGGTCTTCCAAATGTGTTCTCAAAGAGGTTAAATCCCTCCCTATATGGGGTCCTCTGTGTCAAAGCAAAGCAAAGGAAGAAGGCCTATTTATAATAGAGTTTCTTTTGTGTCCTGTGTTTGTTTGTTTGCTTGTTTGAATCTGGCCAGAACTCTGAAGTCTATATCCTCAATGAAGTTTTCAATCTACATCTGAAGCTTTAGCTATTGACTGAGAGATTTTGGCTATGGAAGTTGAATCATTGTTGGATCCCACTGCTAGGGGGAGGCCAAACCAGAGGACCCGTTACTGGAGATGTTTTTTAGCCACTATTTGGGCAGTTTAAGTTTGGGTGAGGAACACTTCTATTCACTCAGAAAGGATATCCACAAAACTAGCAAGTACTTTTCTTCTCCCCCAGGAGATCTGACTTGGTGAAGTCATTTTTCCCAGAGTTCACCTGGGTATTGGTCTCATATTCCAACCCCTTCCAGGGTAAGGGCTCTCTGTTTTAGATTTACTTGAGTACAAACCTAGCATCAGGCTGAGACATACGATGTTAGGCTGTCCAGTCTAGGTATAACATACCTTGGTCTTATCAACTCAGAACGTTTTGTGGACCCCAGATTAGTAACGTGGTGAAGTTTAGTTACAGAGGCCTTCCAGTTGATTCTAGGAGAATGATCTTGCTCTCGAGAGTCCTCCATTAACCTGTGGGTTTGAGCTGTCCATTTCTTGTTTACTATGACATCTCAGGCAATACTTGGCCTGTTAGGTCATCAGAATATCAAGAGACCTCATTAGTCTTAGGGCCTTTTGTTGGGCAGCCAGGTCATCAAGGCCAGCAGTAAAGGACAGCAATTTTTAAGGGAAGCCTAAAAACTTTAATGTACTTTTTCCCAGCAGTGAGAAGCCCTCTTTCTCTATAGATCTTATAGTAGACATGCCCAGTAGTAAAAGCATACCAACTAACCATCTGGGTATATGGCAGTGGGTTTTCCTTTTTCCCAGCTGAGTGCCTGGGTCAGACCACTCAGTTACTCTCTGGAATGAGGGACCTGGCTTTGGCCTAACTTATTTCAGTTAAAGCAATCATTGCAGCACCCTCATACCTGGTTTCGCTTTTCATCTCATGACCGGTCAGAGACTAGCACCTGCATGGTCAAGCAAGAGGATAGCCAAATTGGTAGTGGTAGGTTTTTCAAACTGGACTTGAGGGTGGGCCAGGAGTATGGTCTTGTACTGAGTCACACGGTTATTAGACAGCCAGGATTCTGATGCTTCTTAGAGAGCCTCGACAGAGTCTGAACAGGGGTATTAAAAGTCATGGGATATTGTGAGTATAAGATCTTGACCCAGAGTTAACTTGCTTGCTTTCTTTCATTAAACTAGCAGTAGCTGCCACTACTGTTAGGTGGGCCATCCTTTGTCTATAGGGTCCAACTGTTAGGTATTTCACAGGACATTTCCGTGGTCCCAAACTTTGGGCTAAAACCATTGAGGTTTTGGGTTTTGGGGTTTTTTTGTTTTGTTTTTGTTTGTTTGTTTGTTTCATGGACAAACAGAAGAAAAGAATTAGTGACATTTCTAAGTTTTAGGACTGGAGAACTTGAGTACCTGTTCTTAAAACCTCAAGTGGCTTTTATTTAGTCTCAGTCCATATTAAGGGCTCAGTGCCCCGATTTGTGCTGGTATATAGAGGCCTTGTTATTTCCTTAAACTCTGATACCCAGAAGCAGCAATGACTTAGGAACTCTAGAATCTGTCCCTTAGTCTTTATAGTTGGGCTCGGAAGGACAGCAGCAATTCTCCTCATTTTGCCTCCCTTTATCTGGTTGCCAAGACAGGTAAGCCCTCGGTCTGTAAGTATTACAGCAGCCTTTCAGTGCCCATTTTATAATCTGTTTTCCCAGGAAACCTCTTGAAGGAAGGGCGAGGAAGTCTGCATTTATTGTCTTTAAATACTGGAGTAACCTGGTTCAGGTATGTTGCTCTATATAACTGGGTCTGTCCATTTAAAGACAAAGATGAGTTGATTTACCTCTGCCAATGGAAGACTGAAGATTGCATCTTTCAAGTCTAAGACAGTGTACACCTGTTTCTCTGGAAGAATCAGATTCATGAGAGTCATAGTCCCATGTTTTTTCATAGGCAAGGCATATTCCAAGGTAAGTGACAGGGCACTAAGATGCCTGTCTTCCCAAGCCAGGCAATATGGACTATAATTTCCACTTTTGTTACCAGGGTCATTGGATACTATTCAGTCTGGGCAGAGGCAGCTGAACTGGTAGGAATTTAGTGTTGGACCAGACTTCCTTGGGACTTTTTTTTTTTTTCCCATAACCTCAGAAATCTTTGTTGTCCATCTGAGAAATAATCCAATTGTATCCGTTGACTGGGGAGAGAATCTTCAGCTATGAGATATTCCTCTGACAGGTGGTAAGACACCAAACGTTTGCTGAGTATCTATAAATCTGTGTCTCATTATCAGAGAAAGTTTGATAGTGGCTTTCAGTTTAGCAGAAGGTATTTTTCCAAATACTCCTCTATTGTTAAATACCCTTTGAATTGGTTCCAACAATTGGGACTTATTTATATCTTTAAATTTTATCCATTTTTTCTAATATCTGGGGCTGACTAGGTGACAAAGGAAATCTTTTTAGCATATGTCTTTAATCCTTTAAAGAGGACCTAGTTGAATTGCTTGAAGTCTCCTTGGTCAGCGTTGGACAGAAGGAAAAATTATGTCTGCCCATGGCTGCGTCTGGCAGCTATCCTCCTGACCAACTCGGGGGCAATTTTTTTTTACTTTTTTCAGAGAATGGTGAGTTTCATGGATCATTGGTTGAAAATGAGACATAAATCATGAAAGAAAAAGAAGTGGAACTTTCTCTTTTCCTTTGGGCCCAGCCTGGGGGAACTCTTCCCATTCTACCAGGGCTGCTTAGAGTAAGCAGAGAGCACAGAGAATGCTCGTCTGAGGGAACTATTTCCCCTCCCTGTGTGCATGCTATTTAGATGGCAGAGGGCCCTGGATCCTCTCCACCTCCTTATGAGCACCACCCCTAACCCCGAACAGGAGCCAAGCGACAAAAGGAGTAAGCATTCCAGCTTTTGAAGTGGGACAGGCAAAGGGTATTTGTTTGTGTGTTGCTTGATTGCTTGTTTGCTTGCTTGTTTGCTTGCTTGCTTGCTTGCTTGCTTGCTTGCTTGCTTGCTTGTTTTTCTCTCCTCTGGGTGAACTGTCAGAGTCAAAAGGATTTGAGTCTCCAACAGGAGGGGACATAGGACAACAGGAGATTCTCATACCAGAGAAAGCCAACACAAGGAAACAGGCTGAAACACATAAAAAGACAGAGACACACACATACAGACAGAATAAAGACAACCAGGAGTGGCCAGCACACATTTATACACCTGAACAAGCAGAAGGATCCACTGACTCTCACATGAATCCTGGACATTGGATCAGCAGCTACATCCAACCTCATCTAGGTGTCCAAACAAAGGTTGTCTTAACCAGACTTATCTCTAGAGGTGACAGACCAGGTGACTTTATCACTTGTTTCCTTTGGGGTGAAGCTTAGGCCACAATTGATTAAAGGGATCCACAGGAATCTGAAGATCTCAAGTTACATAGCCTCTAGGAGTCCTCATGATTGCACTTTTTCTCACTCCAACGGGCTCAGAGACCCCCAGTTTCTCAAGGTCTGGTGGCTGGGATCTCAATGGGGCCTCCAGAAATGTTGTGAAGTGTTCACCAGATAAGATTGTTCAGACATGGGTTTAAACCAATAGAAAATCTTTATTAGCTAGCCCAGAGACAACAGTAGTTGTTTGGAATTCCAGTGTACCCCCAAGAAGGATGATCTTTTAATCACAAAATCCATGAACTGGGTTGACACACCTCAGTTAACAAAAATAGCATAAGCATATCTACAAAAGCCAAAAAGCAAGTTTGGTGCCTTTAGAGACTTTCCCATGACTATGGACTTTGATGGATTAGACTTTTGATTTAGTTCTAGCAGGTGGTTCTGTCTATATAATGAGTTTTACAGTCTGGATGGCACTTCCTCTATGGAGTCAGTTGTGCTAAAGTCTCAGAGCCTACTAAGGGTTGGGGCCCTGTTACATACGATCCTATAGTTTGGAGATTAGTTGTTTGAGACTAGGTGTTAGGGTCATTTCCTTCTTGAGGATCTAGGCTTTTAAAAAGTATGTGAGAAAAAAAAGCTAAGGCAGCCAACACAAAGCAAGAAATCAAAGATGAAGTGAGAATAAAAAGCAAAGGCATATTTATTCTGATCCAGACTTCAGCACATTATGGACAGAGGCTCAGCAAGATTGAACCGGGGTTTTGAATAAGGTTGGCTGGGCCTTTCATCAAGCCTACTGGCTGGAAACTGAGAAAATGGGGGTCTCATTAGTTACCATCCCATAATCCTACCTGAGCTAATCAACAATAAAGAGGCACATGGTTTGGAGCCTATAGTGCCACATCACAGGAGTTCCCGATAGACCAACCACATTCAGTTCATGACTAGGATGTGAAAAGAAGGAAGACCAAGGAGCTGGGTCACAGTGTCTCCTCTGAAGGCCTAGCACTAATGTCCACCAAAAAAGTCCTACTAGGAAGTAGGCATAGTGACATAAGCCTTTAATCTCAGCACTCCAGAGGCAAAGCAACATATCTCTGTGAGTTCAAGGACATTCTGGTCAACAAAATGCATTCCAGGCCAGCCAGCTAGAAGTAAACAGTAAGACTCTATCTGGAATAAATAAATAAATAAATAATAACAACAAAAAAGAAATTTATGTGAGGTCCGACCTCTTAAATTCCACTACCTCATAACACCACCAACCCTTGGACCTTTGGGAAACATTCAGGTTTCAAACTTCAGCAGAGTCATGGTTTGTTGGAATGTTCAGATCAAGGATCAAAAGTTCTGAGCCAGCAACAAGGTTCAACAGATGGAGGTCCTTGAATCCGAGCCTGAAAATCCAAGTTTAATCCCCAGATCCTACAAGGTAGTAAGAGACGATTGATTCCAATCTACCATCAAAGAGAAACCAAACACACTTTATTAGAACAGTGGAAAACTATCCAGGCCCATGCAGTGCAATTTCTAGAGTATAAAACTGTAAGCTCAACTGAACTCCTGTGTTCAGCTACCCAAGCATGCAGAGGCTGCTACAGCCTTGGTTCAAAGAGGTACACTTTGGTGGTGAACCTCAGCATTGTTCACCTGGTAACAGTTTTATAGTCATGCAGAATGCAAGAGTCCTGAGAGCAGGCTTCCACCAAGATTTTCTTAAGGGCAGGTCTGTAGGCAGAGCAATGGTCACAGAGTTGGGATCTCTGTGAAACATGCTGGGTGACCTGTAAAGCTGTGAGGGTGAAGCCTGAACTGCAATGGACACTCCCCACCCCAAGATGTTGGAGATGTCAGGAATGTGAATTATCTGCCAGGGGAAGCTGATGACATCGAGAGGATCTACCCCAATAGAGGGTTCCTGAGACCTCCCTGCTAGTCCGCAGGAGCTCTGCTCTCTCTCACAGGTGCTCTCTCAACTCCTACCTACAAATCTATTATCAACTGCTTTCTAAAACTCATTCTCTATGGCCTGTAAATTCCATTCTTCCAGTCAAGAGACAATGACCCAAAGCCAAGCTCTGGCATCTTTGGTGTCTGTGGAGTTTCCTAGTCCTTTAAGAAGAGAAGGGCTCTGTCACCCTCAAAAAGGCACCCAGTATTCCTTAATCATAAGGATTGGTGATTATCAGAAAAGGAAGAGCTGTAAGGTCAACCCCATCCTGGCCTTACCCCCAGTTCTCCATCCTCCATTCCTCCAAGAGTCCCCTCTCTCTAAGAACTTCCCTTAGAGGCGAGGCTATATGTAGACATCTAGGGTAGAAGCTAGCTATTTTGTTGTGAGTGTGAACATATTCTCTCTCTCTCTCTCTCTCTCTCTCTCTCTCTCTCTCTCTCTCTCTCGTGTGTGTGTGTGTGTGTGTGTGTGTGTGTGTGTGTGTGTGTGTGTCCAGTTCCTAGCAGAGCTTCTAAACTCCCTGGGGTACTGGTGTGGAAGAAAGACTTGTTATTCCCAGTAAATCCCTTGCAAATACACCAGGGCTTATGCTAATGAAGTGACCCTTTCAGTATCAAGGTGGTTGCCAAGGAAACACATGATTAGAGGGCTGGAAATTTCAGCCCCACTCTAAGACTTCTAAAGGGCTGGCGTGGAATTGGTCTCATTCACTCAAGTGCTGGAAGGACAGAGAACCCTGACTCCAGGTGAACAGAAGCTCTGTAACGGGACCACTTCATACCTTATGTGCTTTGTTACTTGCCAGGTCCCCTCTGTGTTTTATGTGTTTAATAATAATCTGGTGAAACCAAGTGTTTTATTGAGTTTTTTGAGCCATCCTAGCAAATCATGAAACCCATGTAGAGAATCTACCAAATTTCCAGCCTGTATAGGTTCAGTTGGAGCCTCTGGTTTGCCCCTACTCCCTATGGTCTAGTAACCCCCATAGTCCACCTCCAACCCCACCCACTCAGAAAGTCTCTGAACAAAAAAAAGAATCCAAAAGTCCAGTTCCATGTTCTTGACTGCTGTCACAACCTCCTCCCCAGAAGTCGCCAGTCATCCTGAAAGGATCACAATAAACCCCATGTGTCGCCATTTAAGGACCAGGCCTGATTTTGAAAAGAAGACCATAAGACACCAGCTCCAGGAACAGACTATAAAATCCAGAAACAAGGTCATAAAAGCCCCTCCCAAAGAACAGCCTTCACAAAAATGAAGAAATAGCTTATCTCAGGATGGGTCCTCTGTGCTGGGCAGCCCTATCTCCTCCTATGGTTAAATAAATGTTCATGACATAGGAGTGTAGGCCACTGACCACCTGTGACCCCCTAGCACCCACCAATGAAATTTTAGATTATCTAATCCTTTAGAGAGTCCCCCCAGTTCCCTATAAGAAGGCCTGCATGCCTTTGTCTGGGATTGCCATTTTGGAGAATGGTTGACCCCCACATGCTGGTTGTTCCTGCAGAATAAACGTTTTTTCTTTGCATATTGTCTGAGTCTGGGGTCTTCTATTAGGTCTTTTCAGACCCTTATAGCCCAAGCCCCCACCCGGGTGACCATACTTGGGCACAAGCCCAGCTTGTGTCATTTTCTGTCACTTACAATCCATAATAAAAAAGCTGCACTCAACTTCTTTGGTCTCATCCCCTGAGACTGGTGGACTTGCCCAGGAGCCATTCCCAAATAAGCCTGCTTTTATATTTTTAATTCTGCCTAAATTTGTTTATTTCCTCAGTGAAGAAAAAGCTCTTAGTGGCTGTGCTGGAAAGAACTGTGAGTAAACTGTGATGCCCTGTTAGTCATTGACATCTGAACTAGCAGGCCGACTTGCGACACTCTAACTTTGACCTGTGGGATTTGTGCTAACTTTGGGTGATACTGTTAGATTCTAATTAAGTTGTTAGACACCCATCTAAAATCAAAACTGCACCCACATGGTTGGTGCCAGAACTGTTATATGGGCAGAGTTTCTTCCTTTTAGCATCGTATGGCCTGAAGAATCGTTTGGTGAAAAAAGAAGAAAAGAGGAAGAGGAGGAAGAAGAGGAGGAAGAGGAGAGGAGGGAGGAGGAAGAGGATAAGGAAAGAAAGAAGGAAGAAAAGAAAGAAAATAATTCGGTGCAGAGAGAAATAAGCTTGCCATTTTTGTAGCAATCTATATCACAGAAAAGCACCACACCACCAAGTTTGCAAGAAACTTGATTTTTGACTTGAACTATGAGCAAGTGGATTTCCAGTCTTCAGCCAGGCAGTCTCAGATGCTTTATACTTGCAGCCTAAGCACAGGTTCAGATCTGCTACAGAACCCCAAAGAACATCATTTTCATCTTCCTGTGCGGTAGGCATTCTTCTGTGGCTGCAGAAGACAGCTCCTGGCAGACTCACACAGCCTAGACAAGAGAATGAAGCCACAACTGTGTGATCTTGAGCACTAACGAAGCCAAAGGGGAGAATTTAGCTATCCACATAGCAAAGCATGCAAACAGAGTCATGTGAGTTTGGAATTCAGAAGCCACACTGTCCCTAACATGTTACCCAGAAGTGTCTACAGCCTACACGTTTCTTCATCAAATTTCTAGCCAACACGTCCTGGGATATTTCTGCTGTAAGATCAGCAATCAGACATCCATAAACATGGTGCTTCTAAATCCTCTCGGTGCGTCGCTTTAGGGATTTGAGAGACTGGGGAAACAACGAAGCCACTCATCCCTGGACCTGTTCGTGGTCAATGAATGCCCAGACCCTCCCTCGTACATTTTATGTCAAGCAGCCTTTAGCAGACTAAGGATTATACTCCAGGAAGATTCAGTTAGGAAAACCGTTTTTCTCTACTCAAGCTTTTTGGCTATCTTCGCCCCATATTATAACAAGTATTTATTTCTATTTCTGTTAAAAGTAGTAATGAAGCTTTATTTAATCTCACAGTGCCAAGCTCAGTTTGACCTCTTCATTCTTCAAACCCAGGACCAGGTGGAAACTCTTATACATATTCACTCCTTTCTCTGCTGCAGCTGACCAGCATCCATTGTCCTAGTAAAGCAAAGGTTTCACTTTAGTGACTCAGTGGCCTTGTTTGTCACAGCTGATCCTTTTAATCACAGCTGATCAGAACCACAGATTCTTAATTTAGAATATCGAACAGCCCAATAGTATCGTTCCGGACCCTCAGATTTCCTTGCGAGACTTTACAAGCCAGGCCTCCATCACCTGCACTCCTCTTGAGTTTATCCTCTTAGTTCCCATGACAGCTCTGTGTGGGTGCGATCACAAGCGCCACAGTACAGGTGTGAAGGTCAGAGGGCACCTTGTTGAAGTCAATCCTCTCCTTCCATCTTGTGAGTCCCAAGGATTAAACTCAGATATCTGAACTGGGTAGCAAGTACCTTTACTATTGAGCCATCTTGTAAATAAATGGCTTTTCTGTTCCTGTAGACACTTGTACTAAAATGATTAGCCTACCCCTTACCAACTTTATAGGATGCCCCTGATGCTGTGTATACCACAGAGTCATTTGTAACTCTCAATCACAGTTTGAGGTACATTTTGTGGGAATTAAACCTCCAAATTCAAGACAAAAGTCAAAAAGTCTTTTAAACACTTTACAGAATAGAACCGAAGACCTGTAACTCCCAGTATGTGTAGTTCTGTATATGAGAAAGGAGCCTGGCTGCTACTGATGAGTAACTCAGTCAAAGAACTCAGTTTCCTTAACTTGTGGGGCTCAGATCATTGCTTAAAATGAACAAATAAGGAATCTCTGATTTAATGTTCATAACCAATGACCTAAAATATATGTTAAAATAGTAAAAATCTATTTTCTTAGAATTTTACCTCAGGGTTAAAAGGCACAAAACCCAGCTTATAAAGAAAAAAATCGACCATTTTTGCTCAATGGAAAAGAACTGAGCTTATGTATCCCTGATACATATACATCAGAACTGTGGCGTGCACACACACAGTGAACCACCAGGGGTCACTATCTGAGATGTTTGGCAAAGAACAGACCCGCTGATGCTAATATAGGTTAAGTGGAACTTTCCTGTTTCCAAGTATTGTGGCACAGGCCCAAAGCAGAGGACAAAGGGGAGCTTTTTAGTCTGCAGCACTAACATCTGCTTGCAGCTGGTGCTGACAGCAGAACTTAAGGCTAGCTGCAAGCCCTCACATTGTCGGGACCCCAAACATATGGCACCTTCAATAAAGGCAGCATCCTGGAAGAGGGACTCTGTCTTTTAGGGAAGCACAGGGAGAGTCTGAGAAGGATGCAAACCCATCAGTTGTCCATACAACTAAACAAACAGCCCTCAAAACTCCACAAAACTTAGTCTTTTCTGATAAACAGACTGGGACAAAAAGTACATGTTGACCATGACTACATTGGGACTCACAGTAGAAAACACCATCCTCACAGGCGTGGGCCAGACAGACAGTCTTTACCACCCTGTGTCCTGTCTTATAAAAGGTCGGCTAGTAATTCTTTAGGGTCACTCCTTCTCAGCTGTCTTAGTTAGGGATTTACTGCTATGAACAGACCCCAATGACCTAGGCAACTTTTATAAAGACAACATTTAATTAGGGCTTTAAATCTTTTTTTAAATTTTTTTTTTTTTTTTTTTTTTTTTAGATTTTGAAAGTCATTTTTGCTATAATTTAAAGTTTAAGACAGTAGAAAGCACAATAAAAATGGGTATCTTTTTCTGTAGAGGAAGCCTTTGCTAGATTTCAAAGTAAAAACTTTACCTTTGGTAACTTAATATTTATATTTAAATAAAAGTGAGACAGTCAAGAAATGAAGGCATGCATTTTAATATTGTCAAATATCCATAAACATAGTTAATGTGTTCTTTAACTTCTAAACTGTTCTGAAAACTGTAGTATAATATGAATGTTATTTTCCATCTAAAAAATTCACAGAGAATAAGTTTAGGTTATAACTAGACTTACAGAAATTAGACTTATTTTCAAAAGATACATTTCTAAGATCTTATTTATTCCTAAAGGCATACACATTCACACTCATATGTCCACACCACAATGCACCCACACAGTCTTTCATATACACACATCAGAGAGCTTTACTCTGCCAGACTCAAGCATGATGAATATGAATTTAGCATATTTTTTCCAGTTTACTTTTTGGTTCAAGCAAAGAAAAGAAAGCTTAAGTCTGGGTTCTGGGATTCAGGGCTGGGAAATTCCAATTTTGTTGTGTATTCTGTCTGGGAGAAACATATTCCACATTCAGGTTTAGTCTGCTTAGTTGGCCTAAAAGGCTATTGTTTCTAAGAAAAAGAATTCCCAGCTAATGGGGCATGCTGCTTGCTGGCTTGCTCCTCATGGCTTGCTCTGGTTGCTTTCTTATAAAACCTAAGACCACCAGCCCAGGGCTAGAACTACCCACAATGGGGCATGGATTTGCTCCATCAATCCCTAATTAAGAAAATGCCTTACAGTAGATCTTAAGGAAGAATTTCCTCAATTGAGGATCCCTCTGTGAATACTCTAGCTGAGTCAAGCTGACATTAAACTAGCCAGCACACTAAGACATTCTCATTACTGTCAGAATTTGCATCTTGGACACCTCGCTTCTGCTTGTTTGATAATTATTTAGCAGGTTAGAAATAGATACCAGTGTGACTTACTTTTCAGTGCCAAAGACAATTCTAAGAAGTAGCTCTCTCTCTCTCTCTCTCTCTCTCTCTCTCTCTCTCTCTCTCTCTCTCTCTCTGTGTGTGTGTGTAAATTTCCAGCCCTTTCCACAATAGCATCTTATAGTATAAAATTTCTTAAGTCTTTCTCATTTTACCCCTTACCATTAATTGACAGCTCTTTGGGGGGGGGGCCACTATTGCATGGGCTTGTGTATATGTGACATATACAAATAGAATTTAATTTAGGAAAACAAAATAGAAAAATGTGTTCATGTAAACAAATCAAGTATTGTGATAGTTCATACTGTCAACCTGGAAGACTCTAGAATCACCTAAGTGACCAGCCTCTGGGTATGTTGATTAAATTAATTGAGGTAGGGAGACTCACCTTAAATGTGGGCAGTACTATTCCATAGGCTTAGGTCCAGCACTGAATAAAAAGAAAATGAGTTGAGCACTTGTCTCCATAGCTCAGCTTCCTAACTGCAGAAAAGTAGAACAAATGCCTCAAGCTCCTGACTTCCCAGCCATGATGTACTGTGCCTGTTAACTGTCAGACAAAACAAACCCTTTATTTCTTAAATTGCTTTGGCCAGATGTGTTATATTAACAATGAGAAATACTAGTTACTAATACAAGTACCTACCTGCAATCTATTATAACTCTAAGAAGGACAAAGTGTATGTGGTTAAAAAAAATCCACAGTTACCAAAGCTCACTGTACCCATGACACCAGTGTAGTGTACCTCCTTAGAATGCAAAGTAAATCATCAAGTGAGAAAAGCTTAATATTTCACCCTGATGGTCGCTTCCTATGTCAACAGTTTCTTCTATGGGACAGTTTCCAACACCTACACGATAGATACATGATAATAACACCACAGCTCCCTGCCTCTTCTCCCCCATGACCCTGCCATACACTCTTTTTAAAATTATAATTTCACATTCTTTATAAAAACAGTAAACATAAAATCTGAGTTCAAAACATGCAAAGGAGGGATAAGTAACGTTGCATACATGTATCTATGCACTAGACTTTTACTTACATAAAGGATGAAGTCATTCCTTACAATTACTTCTAGTCTCTTCTTTTTATCTTGATTTTGTATCACAAACACTCCCCCCCCCACCCCCCATGGCATGAAAGTTTCCGTGGAAGCAATATCCGAGGTTTGCATGACAGTCCATTTCACAACGATCTGGAAATGTAGTTAGACATTCAGCATTTAAGTTGCCTTTTCCCCACCACAGACAGAAGCTTTCAGAGATCATAAGCTTCCCTGATGCCACCACCTGACACTCATTTCCCTTTCTTCTTTGCCAGGTCATCCCCTCTTACCTGTCAAGTCCTGCCTTGAGTGTCACTTGTTCTGAATACCAACCTATTCTCTACCTGCCCTGAATGAGTTTTTGTTGATTGGGGATCTTCCAATCACAGTCCTTGTATCTCTTTACAACACGTTCACCCTCCGCATTAAAATGTTTTAGCATCTTTTTCATCACTGTCTGAGCTCCAGAGTGTGAAGTCACAATCTTCATCCTTCTCACCGTATCACTTCCAATGCTTGTCAAATAGTGGGTGCAGCAAATGTTTGTTCAAAGACATAATTTCAGACATTCAGCAGGATTTTTGAGGTTCAGGGATGGCTTTTCCAAAACTTTAAAACAGGATTATAAACATCAACTCCATTCAGTCTTTCTTCTATCTATCCTAGTGGCAATACCAGCAAAAATAGTATGAAATACTATAGACATAAATAGTTGGCTTCCAAGGTTTTGTTTTGTTTTGGTTTGGTTTGGTTTGGTTTTTTGGTTTTTAGTTTTTGGGGGTTTTTTGGCAGTGATATAAATCAAAATGTATTTATCCCAGATGGTATACTAACAACAGATCAAAAAATTAATTCCAGTATGCAAGTGTGAGTGTCTACATGCATGTATGTGTACTACATGTATGTCTGTTGAGCCATCTCTCAGCTCTGGGAGCTAAATCTTTAACATATAAACTAATTTTCATTCTTTCTCTTTTTTCCTTTTTGAGATAGGGTCTGTCTTAGTTAGGGTTTTATTGCTGTGAAGGGACACCATGACCAAGGCAATTTCTCTAAAAGATAACATTTAACTGGAGCTGGCTTACAGGTTCAGAGACTTAGTCCATTATCATCAAGGTAGGAAGCGTGATAGATCCAGAAAGGCATGAAGCTGGAGGAGTTGAGAGTTCTACATTGTGTTCCAAAGGTAAACAGGAGAAAACTGGTTTCTAGGCAGCTAGGACCAGGGTCTTAAAGCCCACATCTACAGTGACACAACTACTCCAACAAGGCCAGACCTACTCTAACAAGGCCACACCTCTTAATAGTGCCACTTCCTGGGCCAAGCATATGCAAACCATCACAGGGGCTCTCCAAGTAGCTCAGGTGGGCCTTGAACTCTCCATCCTTCCTCCATCTCCTCTGTGCTGGGATTACAGGCTTACAGGACCACACCCAACTGCCTTTTGCTTTTCTGGTGACCTGTATAACAACCCCCCCCCCCCAAAAATAAAGAAGTAAAAGAATCCCAAATCTGCATCATTTTGTCACCATAGTTATATATGGCTCTGTTACTGAGGTGTCACAATTTCTGGGCAATGACTTCTCAGCTTTACAGACACCTCTTCTTCTCCTGGGCTTTCCTGAGAGTTTTGACTCTACATGGCTGTTCTTAGCTAAAAAGCTCCTGCTGTCATGTTGACTTTCCAGGACCCCAAAGGACCCACTTCCCTTCATTTGAAGCAAGCTCATGTTGTGATCACCCAGAGAATAGACCAAGAACTTTCTCCCCAGGATTTACCTGGTTAATTTAGCATGATCTTGAAGCAAATGCCATATAAGAGACCCCTTCCCTTTGTTAGAATATCTGGAAAGAAAAGCTAAAAGTTTTCCTTTTTTTTTTTTTAACACCACAGGTAAAATTTGGTTCAGTCAATCCATAGGAGAGTATATAAACATCACACACAAAGACTCAAGTGTGCTAAAAATAAACCTCAAGGTGCTTCATTTTTTTCAATCACACAATGTTATATATGACCACTTTTGTTCTCACAGAATCTACTGAAAAACCCCACAAAGAGAACCCATGAGGACAGTCACCTATCTGTGCCAACATGCATGCTCACAAATATAAGAAACAATGGTCATCTCTATTCCAGTCCAGTAAGCCACAGAAATGTCCAAACTATCAGCTTTAAAGTCAAAATAAACTTAAATTCTTTTCTTCATAATTTTCCCCATGGGACTTGCCTATAAGAATAAAAGCCATTCAGCCAAAAAAATTATAATCTTCCAGACTGCCAATGATAGTTTATTTCATCATCATTCAGGATAGTGCTATGCATATGTGAAAATAGGAAAATGTCTAAATAAGACCAGTATGGTGGCTGAATGAGAATGGTCCACGTAAGCTCATATATTTGAAGACTTGTTTTCCAGTTGGTGGAACTGCTTGAAAAGGATGAGGAGGAGTGGCCTTGTTGGAGGAGGTATGTTACTGGGAATAGGCTTTGAGGTTTCAGTATCCTATGCTATTCCCAGTTAGCGCTCGCTCTCTCTCTCTCTCTCTCTCTCTCTCTCTCTCTCTCTTTCTCTCTTTGTGTGTGTGTGTGTGTGTGTGTGTGTGTGTGTAATGGTTCTTGTCTCAAAATGTAGAGCACTACTGATTTAGTGACATGCTTGACTGCTTGCTGCCAGACTCCCCAACGTAATGGCCATGTGCTCTTACCTTCTAGAACCATGAACCCCCTAATTAAATGATGTCTTTTATAAAGTTGCCTTGGCCATGGTATTATATCACGGCAATAAAAAAGTAGCTAAGACAGCCAGATATTGGCAAGTCTAAGACGTGATAAACTAATTCTTGGAGTGACAGAGAACAAATAGAATGAAGATCACTCAAAGTATGGGAATGTTCAAAAGACTTTCCCACATATCTAGCAGAAAGAGGACCTGCTGCATCTAACTCTACTGACCAAGAAGACACTAATTTTTACATGTGAATGATAAAAGCTTATAGATCTGCAATTATAAGTGTCCATACTAGTGTGTATATTTTTAAGTGGTGCTGAGGATTGAACTGAGGACCTTGCACAGATTAGGTACAGGTTCTGCCACCAAGCTAAGCCAAGCTAAGCCTTTGTATGTGAAGGATGAAAGTCTTGTCCATAAAAGGAGAGACCTAGGAAAGGCTGGAGATAAGAGCACATTGCCAGAGTCCCATAAAATAAGGAAAGCAGAGGCCAAACCACAGACACAAACATTTGTCATCTAGGCAGAGCACTGGAAATGTAGGGCACCTAAGAAACAGGTCAGGTGGTTGATTGCAGAGTTCAGCATATAACATGTGACTGGTGTGACCAGAAACACCAAGCCGGAAGCTGACACACAGGATGAGAAGAGCCAGACAGGAACGGGGGAAATAAGAATAATTGGTTGCTGGTATAATGAGATTCATTTTTTTCTCCTTAGAATGTCTTCCCATACTGATATTATTGCATAATAAATATTTCAAAGGCATGCTACTAGGTCTTCAAATAATGCTCTGCTCTGAATGACGAGCAACAAGGAAGCACTGAGCATTTACTTATGATGAGGTCCAGAAAAGGACTCCCAGCAAGGACATTTCAAATGTTCAGTGAGCAGGAAAGAAAATCTTTTGTTTAATCAGTGATTCCAAAATCGCTGCCAGCAGAAAGGGAAATGGCTCTTATCCTCTCACCGATTTCCTTCTGTCCTCTTTTGCCATCCACCCTAAAATGCCACAGTTGTTAGCTTACAGGCAATTTCACTAGGCTGCCTCAGGGACTGAGCAATTATGTCATCATCTGCTGCTGCCGCCAGGTGTGACAGGTTTGTGCTCCTGGACGAAAGAACCCTTTGCCCCAGGTCTGTCTGTCTCTCTGTCTCTCTCTGTCTCTCTCTGTCTCTCTGTCTCTCTCTCTCTCTCTCTCTCTCTCTCTCTCTCTCTCCCTCTCTGTGTGTCTTTGTCTCTTTGTCTCTCTCTCTTTCTCTCTCCCTCTTTCTCTCCTTCTCTGCTCTTCTCTCTTCTCTACCCTCAGTGCCCTGCTCCTGTTTGTCTGCCTGACTATATGGCTTGCTCTCCTCCCTTCCACCAGTAAGTCCCACTTATATCAGACCTGTTGTATGGTATAATTATTCATGGGCACACCTTGGCATGGGCCTGCCAGGTACCCCCTCATCACAGTATATTTCATAACAAAAGTTTTAGCTTGTAATATGGTCCTTTGTCAAATCCAAATAATTACTGGCTAGCAGTTAGGTCAAGCTTCATAGAAATAGGTTCCTGGTAAAGTCCAGAGCATACCCAGTGGTTCCGGGGATACATTGTGGATTCTTCCAATGAAGTCTTCTTTCCCTCTTTGACACAAAAATGAAGAATTTAATTTAGTTCCCTTGGGTTTTGCGTTAATACTGTGAACTCTGGGAGAATGGTCATCTAGCAGGACTATGATTCAGTTAGAGCATTTGTTAATATTAAAATCCAGTATGTATATGTAATTTCCTCAGCTAATAAATATTCATTGAGACCTGTCATAGGTACTGAGCAGTGACAGAACAGGGACTATGGTCTGGCCTCCCTTGCTTAATAGATTCTGCCCTTTCCCCCAGGTGCCCTGTGGAAACTCAGGCTGCACAGAGCTCTCCTCTAAGCTAGAAGGATAGGAAGATCTACATTCTGTAAACTTGGGGTCAATTTTGATGCTGCCTTTCGAAAATGCATCCCTCCAAAGCTCCCCCAAGTCTGTACTTCTCGCTACAATTACTCCTGCTACCCCCAACCCGCACCACATGCCCTGCATCTCGGTTCTTAATTTCCATGTATTTAGCTACAAGATAAAAGCTTCACTTTTGAGGTAATGTTTACAGCGACTGTGCTACCTACTTTGAACTTGTTTCTCCTAAGCCAGCAGTCTGTCTCTCTTCCCTACTGTGAAATTGACTGAAAACAGCATGAAGCTGACAGGCAGGGTTTTGTATAGTGACCAGACATGGCATTAAGAAAAAGAAAAAGAAAAAAGTCTGGAATTTTTTTTCCTCTTTTAACAGGAGGAATCTTCAGTGCATCTCTATTGTTGTCATTATCCTTTTTATTATTCACCAGAAGCTTTTGCTATCCAAGAGGATATTTCAGAGCTGGAAGATTTGTCTACCGATTGTTCTTAAATGATGCTCTCCTAGGGGGAAGCTTACACCTTAAATTTGACATTAAAATGATTTCTTGAAGAATGAGAATTATTTTCTTTGCTCATTTTTGTCTGCTCAACCCAGAGCATTTGGGGTGTGGGGTGAATAGGTAGTGTGCTTTGCTCAGAATGAACAGAAAATGCAAGGTTGGACACGGACCTTCAAAATACCTTCAATAACAGAAGCAGACACAACCGTATACAGCCTTATACACGCTGTAAAAAAATATCTTGAAGACAGTAAGTCAGACTTTACTGGGAACCATTGTGATAAGTGTATAGACTCCTGAAATGAGGCTTTGCAGCTGGGATTCATTCAACTCAATATAGCAAGGGGGAAAAATGGGAGCTGGTAGCCAAAAGCAGGGGCTGACCATCACTGATGAATGGAAAATTACTAAGAAACAGCAAGGGAAGGGGATTAAGCTAACAGAACTCTAGATAAAAGGCAGGCCAGGGACACCAGAAATGAACCAAAAGATGGTAGAAAATGGGGAACTAACCAGGTACTGAAAATGAACAGTCAAGGCTGGGGTATTTTGATTAAAACAGGATGCTTTCTGCAATTGGACCATGCAGAGACGAACATGGAAACCATGTCAGAGACAAGTTAAGAAGAGGGTTCAGAAGAACCAGGACCATGTCAGAGCTTGTTTTAAGGAGAGACTCACCATGAGGACACACACATTAACTACCACACAGGAGGTACTCTGCATATGTTTGCTAAGTAAATGCATGCATGAGCGATGCTATAGACAGCATCAGCTCCTCCTTTGAAAAACAAGCAGAATCACTTTGTGAACACCTGTCTATACTCCTGGCCTTGTCCAGCCAAGGAGAACAGAGACTATGTGTGTATAAAATATATCATCACAATTTAACACCCCCTAAAGAGTTGCCCTCAAGAGGAATTTGGCTAGACATAACAATCTTCTAATGGCTGTGTGCAAACATAGACCCCAGGCTCCCTCTATTGTTTTAGAAGCCTGAAGTGACCAGGGTCAGCACCATGGTCTCACACGGAACATTTTATACAACCTGCCAATTCAAGCCATTGACCTTTTGAAGTATGCTTCACCTCTTGTGGGCCCCAGTACCAGATTAATTGCCTGTGTTTCCAGGAGCATCCCAGTCTCCCACAGTGTTGTATTTCCCCCATTCCCTGAGCAGCCCAACACTTTTATGAGTGCTGTGTCCTAGGCTAGAATCTTTTACAGTGGCTTGTTGTTGTTGTTTGCTTGTTTGTTTGTCTGTTAATGAGTACACTGTCACTGTCATTAGACACACCAGAAGAGGGCATCGAATCTCCTTACAGATGGTTGTGAGCCACCATGTGGTTTTTAGAAATTGAACTCAGGACCTCTGGAAGAGCAGTCAATGCTCTTAACTGCTGAGCCATCTCTCCAGCCCTACAGTGTCTTAACATTCAACCTCCAAGAACCCACTTAAATGCCATCTCTTTTCAGAGAGCTCTGTTAAGGGGTTCCAACAACGCTTGTAATTACGCTTTTGTTTTTTGTTACTTTGTAGAATGCAGAATGCTGGGAGAGATGTAGACATCCCAGACTCTTATCATATTGAGAGGAGACTCAAAGCAGATTTCCAACTTTAGTTTGATACTCTAGGGATGGTGAGCAGAACCGAACTCCATCGTTTACTTCAAAAAGTCTTGGGTAGTCCAAGGTACACGCTGACTATATTTTAATCTCTGGAATATTCTCTCTTGTCCCTTTGTAGATCCTCCTAATGTCCCTCGGTCTCTTCAAAGGCATACACACAATATTCCCAAGCTCTAGCTCAGTCATTTCCAAGGCCCAGAGCATGCAGCATTTGGACAGCAGGGCACAACAGACAGAACGTTGTTGAAGGCTATCCCACCTACGGAGGACCAACCACCAAAAGGCACCATGAAGTCCCTGCGCTAACCCTGGTCAAGGAATCTACCTAAACACAAAATCCAGTTTCATAAGAAGAACAAAACCTTTTGAGTTGGAGATGTAGGTAGCTAAAGTCCTGCTGCACAGAGGAAGCATAGCCCTGTCTCCCCAGACTCTCACTACCACCCCATTGAGAGGCATTATCTCTGTCAGGCTTCCTGGCATCTCCTGTTCCCTGGTCCTGGCAGCATTCAGAGCACCTCATCCCCCTCCCGGTGCTCTCTTTAACAACCATTTGAATTCATAATTCAAGCTCGAGAGCATTTTCAATGTAAAAAAGAGAAATGCTTGATTTAATGTTATTGCTTGGGGCTTTACCCCAGAGAAGAAAAGGGGGGAGGGGAGGAGAGACTGCACTTCTTCCTCATAGACAGTGGCATCTGCTGCTGGTGGGAATATGCCCAGAGCATCGCCTTTCCGCCCAATTACTCCTGGGCATGAAAATAAAATCAGCTCTCTCTTCTTCCCCAATCTGCTAGCCTTTATACATCTCTGAAAATAAGCTCTGTACAATCCGGCAACTTGACAGGCTGTCATGCTCCAGTGTCTTGGCCATAGTGCAAGGTGAAGGGAGCGCTCTCGGGTGAGGCAGGAACATTCAGCACATTTCAAAGTGTCTACCAAAGAGACTCTGGGTAAACATGAGAGAGATTCAGGGGTACAGTCCCGTGGGTGGTTCTCAAGTGTGTACCTGTTTCAATGTCTGTTTTCAAGCATGAAAATCATGAGTTATTTCTAAATGCATACCCCATCTTCTTGAAAAGGCAATGACAAGGATAGGACCACACAAAGTGGAAAAATGACCTCTAAGCCAGTGTCACTGAAATTCTTCATCAACATAAAGTCATGGAAATCCCAGCACCCTCCTTGTGCCCAACTTGTGTCTAGTGGAACTGTGAAGAGGGTTGAGGAAGAGACATGTGCCCTCTCCCTCTCCTTAGTGTAACTGCAGACCACATAACTTACTGAAACCCGTCTCTAAAGACCAATGTCGACTGGAAAGATTAGTCACATGAGATTTTTGGTTTGTTTGTTTTATCTTCACCAAATATGTCAGATTTTAAAATGAAAGAATTCCTCACTGGCATACTGTGTGATCATGAACCAGTGCTTTGTGGTTTGGGTAGAATTGGACACTACTTGACCATGCCATGTGGCAACCAGGTCCACCGCTCCCTATGGGATGGCAGCCACACTCACTCTACAACTTGTGTATCAGCTTGTTTGTCTAAAACAACATGCTGGCCATTAAGAGCAGCCTAGAAAGTGATCTGGCCTGGGGACCCCACCAATCAGGCATCATCACAACCTACCTGAGTTGATCCAATCTCATTGATTAGACAATATGAGATGTCAGCAAAGGAAATCTCAGCAAATCTTTCAAAGGAAAGAAAAGATTTAGTAAGTTTTAAAGGAAATACAAACATTCTGCTTATCAAACAGGTAGACAAAGCTCTTGCCTATTTGTCAAGGTACCATAAAATTACTTTGAAAACCCACTCATATTTATTTAATTTTACAAATCATTAAGGTAAGAACAGGAAAAAAAAACTTTCTTGATTCATTTCTAGTTTTCTTTTACATTATTTGCATTAGCTTAATCTCTTCTGAATATATTTTAAAGTTTGTGTTAGAATGGTAACAACACCCCTAAAATTAGTCTTAATTACATCTGCAAAATACAATACTTTCTGAGCATACAGTAGATCTCTAGAACATGCCCATCTTCCTTCCTGAAAACGTTATCTTTAAACTCCACATGGCATTCATTTTGAAACTCAAGATAAGAAAATATATATTTTCTGGTCTGAATATGTGGCAACAGGAAAGGTCCTTGATGCAAGCCAGGTACATCGAATGGAAGGAAGATATACTCTCTGCCATTAAATGGGGTAGAGGTGACAATGGGTACAAAGCTTTGTTTAATGTCCCAGCTTTGTTTAAATGTTTTTAAAAAAACATTTAAAAATGTTTTTTTTTCTTTCAAAAAAATTAAAAATAGATTGGACACTTTAATAGATAAGAGAGGACTCACAATATTTTTGAAGTGCAGTCTAAATTTAATTATCTGTTCCATTTCCCTTCAGTCTCTTCAAATATTAAATGTCTCACATTTCTGATAGCCAATTTTGTTTCAAAGTAATAAGATCACATTGACAAGCCAAACTAATACATAAACCAAAAGTTCCATTTTAGCCAAAGAAAGTCTAATTGATTTAGCAAATCTTTAATAGCTAGATCTCCTGTGGACTAAACTAAAGGAAACAAGAGATTAAAGGAGACTTAAAGATGTCCAAATTATGTTTGTCCTGGGCTTTCAGCTCCCACATAATAAAGTCAATCTTCTGATTGGGCACTTTACAATCAAGTTAAGCGGAATTACTACAGCAAAGAATTAAGAACTTCAAAATCCCCTAGGTTGAACATACTAACAATTTATTTTGCTACTAATACTAAGTCCAATGAGGGACTAGCTGTTTCCCAGAAGGTGTTTCTTGGTTCTGATGACTAAGGTGGAAGGCTCCCTCCACTGTGCACTGTAGAACTGTAGCCAGGGCAAGAATGCAAAGAATCTCAACAACTCTTAACACCTCTTAGAAAATGAGCTACATGGCCTTCTTTTACAGTCTTAATGCCTAAACCAAGGGCACGGCTTCAGGGAACCTAGGGGAATGCTTGGAATATTTAAGAAGCATTGTTTTCTTCTGCAAATAGAGTGTGGAATTCTTACCAAAATCAAACTTCATTCAGATGTTTTTGAAGCCGGACTTCTAGCAGATATAGGTATCCCAGCTTCTGGGTACCAAAGTTCAAGACTTTTTTGGATGGGTGTGCTTAAATGGTATGTACTCCCTCTTTATAAGAAGAATGCACACTGTCTTGAACTGAATGCTGTCAATAAATCAAGAGCTAGTTTTTGCTGAAGGCACAAGTTTAAACATGGCAGCAATAACAGCACTATTGCCAGACATAGCCCCACATGTAGGGAATATCACACATCATAGATAGAGCAGAGTATGTGCATTTTCCCTAGATTATATGCACAACAAAAGACTTTCTAACATACCACATTTCCCTACTCCAAACTATAATCTTAAAAGTCATTTATGACCTTAAGAATCTAGAATATTTTATCTAGGTTTACCACTGTTTATCTGTGGAATGTTTGGGTTTTGTTATTTTGTTTTTGATCCATAACTGGGTGAGTGGAAGTTCAGAAAGGGACGATCCTCACTATGGAAGTAGACTGTGTCTAACCTGCATGGAAAGGAACATGGGGACCTGTTGCCTAGTAGTGTTACACGTAGTTCATCCTGGGAAAGAACTCAGCCTCAACTTACAAGCTGAAAAAGGGCACTCAGAAGACAGCTGCAGGAAATGGGTGTGTCGTCTCAACAGCACCTACAAGGGCAATTTTGGCACTTCGCCCACCCTTCTCTCCTCTACCTGCCCTCCTCTTCTGACTCTTCCGATTCTATAGGTAAAGTTTTAAACTAAAAATCCAACTCTTTCCGTTCAATTCCCTGCCCTCACATTGTTCTCACTCTATCCGGCCCGGTACCTGGTTTTGGACATTGGTATGTGCTGTAAGAGGTAGTGAACGTTTTTGGTGTGGGGCTATTTGAGACGAGGCAAGATGATCATATGTTAGAACAACCAACGGCCAGACTGCAATATTCTTTTAAGATAGTTATTTTGTTCCCAAATTGGAGGGGTTTGCATTCCTAGACATACTGGAATTATGACATTGATTCTAGTAGCTGAAGGAAGCAAAGAGGTGTTTCTTTCTTGTAGAATGAGAGTTGTAAATCTGTCATTAAATAATGACAAATTAATTGCACTTGTACATACTGGGGAAATGTTGCACTGGATAAAGAAACTATATAGACATCTAGAGAGAGATGGTTCAGTGATTTAAGAGTACATACTATGGAGGACCTCAGTTCATTTCCCAGAACACACATTCAGAAGTCCATAATCACCTATAACTCCAGCTCCAGGGGATCCAATGTGCTCTTCTGAAAGTCACAGGAACCTTCATTCGCAAGTACATACCCACAGATAGACAAACGTATATATATATATGGTGTGTGTGTGTAAAATCTATTTTAAAATTAAAAAAAAAAATCTTTAAAACTAAAGAATTTAAGGAAGTTGGGCCATTAATTATCAATACCTTACAGACACAAACATAGTGATATACAAACGACATAGTGAGCAACTAGATTCGTGCAGTACTTGATTTATGGAGCAATCAGAGTCATTTAAAACTTGATTTATAAAGTGTCATTGGTAAAAATCCACCAATGCCCATAATCCCAGGACTTGAAGACCTTATCTCAAAAAGAAAGAAAGAAAGAAAGAAAGAGAACAAAGTTGTCTTCTAAGTACTTATTCTAGGTCAAGAATTTTCAGGACAATAACATCAGCCTCAATCTAATCTGCAGAGATAAATTAGAACTGCCATAAATCCTAGGACACTCAATTTACAGCCGATTCAATGAGAAGAATTTTATTAGCTGCAATACGAATAGATAAATCATCCTAAGATTGAAATCTAAATGAACTCTCAAGCCAAGTATACTGGTGAAACTAATGACTAAACTTGCTATGTTCTTGCTAGGAAATCTACGTTTATTTGTCTACGTTTATTTGACACAGGCTATAGTCAGCAGGGAGGATTCAATTAAGAAAATGCCTTCATGAGATTAGGCTAAGGGAAAGCCTGTAAGACATTTTCTTTATTAGTGTTTGATGGGGGAGGGTACAGACCATTGTGAGCGTTGCCACCTCTAGATGGTCACGGTTCTATAAGAAGCAGTCTGAGCAAGCCATAGCAGCAAGCCAGTGAGCAGCACCCCCTCCATGGCCTCTATGTTAGTTCCTACCCTGACTGCCTTTGATAGTGAACTGGTAAACAAAACTCTAAGATGGAGTCTTTTATATCAAAAGTCAGTCAAAATGGAGCCAGGAAGCCAGTAAGGGAGTGCTCACATCTACTGTAACCAAATAAAAACTTCACACCAACTGGCTAAAAACTCCTTGTAGAAAGGCCACTCAGTCCTGCCTATTCCACTACTGAACAGATATCATCTACTTAATCATTGTATCGTAAGGACTGATTGTTTCAAAGGACTAATTAAATTTCCTTACTGTTGTTTAAAATCTTACCCTCCTGGGTATTCTAGAGTCTTCACTGGCATACACATCCCAGCTCACAGTCTCCTGCTGTTCTCCAGGAAACCTTTGCTTTGGAGGGCCAGTCAGTGTCTTCCTCACTCACAATTATCATTCCATTGTGAACAAGGCAAACAATCATTATCAAGCCATCTGTATTTATCCTTAACAGATCAAAACAAAAACATATTTTGTGCACACAAAATTTCTAAGACACTGGTTTCCAACTTATCCACTCAGGGATAAAATGCTGGAAGAGGCTCCTGAAAAACTCTAATGGAGGGTGTGTGTGTGTGTGTGTGTGTGTGTGTGTGTGTGTGTGTGTATTTCTCACCTACTTACTTTGATTTTTGTCTACATTTGTGTATTTTGTTTTGTGTGTATGTGTGCAATGGAGATGAACATGTTACAGTGTAAATGTAGAGGCCAATGGAGGAAGGTTCTCTCTTCCATCCATGTGGATCCCAGGACTGGAACTCTGGTCTGCAAGATTGACAAGAGCCTTTATGCACTGAGTCCTTCCACCAGACCACACAGTTTTCTCTCGGTTTCAAGCAGATCTGTGTGTCCCTTTCATCTCACTGAAGGTGAAAAATGAGATCTGCCAAACACCTTGCTCAAAGAGTGTGTGCAGGTTTGCTCTAGAGTGGTGCGCTCAGAGGAATTGCTATTAATAGGCACAATGGACCCCCTAATTTGTACTCTGGATCACATCTGACTACTTATCCATAGCTACTAGATCCTATAGGGATGACCACTTCCTTCTACCAAAGACGTTAAGAACTGTAGGCTGAGCTCTGCTGTGGAGTATCTTCAAGCCAGCCAGCTCTGCCACCTCAGGCACCAGCACTGTCCTTATCATTATAAGCACTCACCTCTGGCAGGAAGCCAGAAGGGAAGAGAGAATAAAGGATGTTTCTTAGCATTTAATATTAGAGAAGGGACAAAAATACCCTCTGACTTACGAATCCTGAAAGTATTCCTCTCATCACAAAGAAAAGAAGGTCATAAATTTCAAACCTTGTTTTCAGAGATATTATTTAACTTTGGGAAAGTCCTATGATGTTTTATTTGGCAGTAAAGTAGGCTCATAACTATTAACGCTCCTTGCATAAAGTTATGACCAAAATGTATGCTGGCTTTAATACCCATTAAAACAATAAAGAAAACAAATGTTCAAAGGGTTTGGGAGGAACTCAGTGGGAGTGGCTTTAGCATTCCCTTGGAGGAGAAGCCTCAGATTCTCAACTAATTTCTCCCCTTGCTAACGTTCCAGCAGAAATCCTAATAAGGACTAACAGTTTCCAACATTGCTTGGTGTTTACTCCCCTTAAAACCATATGTGGGCAACACTGTTGGCTAATCAAACCAAGAAACAACTTAGAAAGCGTCTCAGTTGTTTCTATGAATAGAGTACCCTGAAGGTATAAACATGTATAAACAAAGAAAAAGGGCTGGGGGAAAGTGCCTAAAGTATTAGCTTTGTTCATTCGTATCTACTGTGGTTAGAACTTCTTCAAAAAAAATCATAAAAGAAAAAACTCAGCTTCAAATTCATGTCAATGGTCTTAGCCCTGAGTAAGGTAGGAAGAAAAAATAACAGAAGCACTAGCTTAAAAGCGAAACAAAATTTAAAAGAAACTCGGTGGGAACTACTCAGTGTTCAAGGTGCCAAGCTGTGTCATTTAATATAAACCAATGTGCTATCTATACAACCACTGTAGGTTGCCTGGCATCTAAAAATTCTAAGAAATGAAATACCATATACTATACGACAGACTACATAAAACGTCTTCAGTAAAATAGTAGAGATGACACAAATTTGATCCCTGAGATTAAAAGGAAAAGTGAAACCTTTGACAGAAGTGCTTTTAGCAATGGCACTTTGATGTCTCTATTAAAAAGAATTAAATTGGTTAATTTGGAATGTAGTTGTTCTCTAAGAAACTCTAGGTTGTTGACAATATCAAGTGGCATAAGAATAGTGCCTATCCCAGTGTTATGGCTTCCTGACACCCAGCCCCCTAGAGCTGCCTTGACCATGCATTTCTTGCACACTGGCCTGCCGTACAAAAATATAAGCCAGGTGCCTGTGGGCACTGGTGTGTTTAATGAACCACACTGAGCACCAAATGACCTGGAAATGTCTAATCCAGCTTTTGTCAGAACAAATTACTGGAGTAAAGTCATGTCCCTTTAGGGACTAATTTATGACTGTGTGCTACATCCTGTGTAAAGCAGAGGGCCAAAGCTGATCTCATGTCACCCCTGCACGTCTCAGGATTCTGTCTGAAGGGGCATCAGGCCAACGGTGGGAATAACAAAAGGGTGAGAAGTACAAGGGTGAGAAGGGTCCTGGAGATGCTTCCTAGGCTCCTGGTTGTGCTCTGCTGTGCTGCTCCTGAGCCTGGGAGGCATCTTTGGGCCAAATAATTCTCATTTCATAAAGAATTCCCTAGGAAAACTTGAAAATCAAGTTTGAACTGATGACAAATAGTCATCTGCTGGGATAGGCTGGGGATTCTAAGCTCCCTCTCAGCCTGAAAGGCATAAAATGCTGGCACTTAGACTCCTGGAATGGCCCGTCTTTTGCCTATTGATTCTTCAGTTTCCCTTGCTTTTTCGAACATTAGATGTAACGCATTGAGTACAACACGCTTCAGATAAAAGTTCTCTGTCATCAAGAAAAGTCAGTCCCTTTTGGTTTCTGTATTTTCATCGCCATAACTAATATTTACTCTTTCTCCACCTAGTCCATAGGCATTCATCCAATTGTATTTACTCTATATCCCTGAATCTTCAGAAGCCTGGAAAATTTATGAAAGTAATTAGAAATTATATCAATGATTGTTGTTAATTTTCTTTTTACTCAAAACTACAGTGTTGGGTGGTCTTGTGTCTATACCATATCTATACACATATACATTTATACTATATCTATATACATATATACATTGATTCATTCTCTCTCAAGAACCCAGGAGCGGAGGATAGACTGAAAAGCTTATCTCTTATTATTTAAAGCCAAAGCTTTGTTTCTCTTATGTTCAACCTGTATCAATCTTTAAATTCATTCAATGGTGGACATTTTAATTATTTTGTATGAGATACTTGTATAAATGTAATTAATTTCACCATCCAACCTTTACAATTATTAAATACTTTCAAATCACAGCCCTCTTGTTCAAGGTTTTGGTTTCAGTTAGTTTTCATTTCACACATGATTTCTCTGAAGCATCACATTTGCTGTGACTATTTTGAAACCTCTGTTACAACTGAAATCACATATCCGGTACTGAGAACTGGAACTAGGGAAATGAAGTATGACATTATGTACTTTATCTGGGTATCCTTAAAAATAAGAATATACAATGTGTGTGTGTTCAGAGCCTAAGACTTTCCCCTTCCTTTAGGACATTTATTAATATTAGTCGGCAGTGCAAATTCCTCCTTTGGACTCTGACCTTCTGGACACTTCTTCCACCTGAAGGGCACTGCCAGACCATCACCATGAGATATTCTCTCCCCAACATAGCTGGGACTCAAGATGAATTTTTATGTGCAATTTGTGGAAATCTTCAAAAGAATCTGCATGGATTAAGAGGTATTCTTTTCAGTTGAATGTAGTGGCTTAAATCTAAGAGCTCCAGATGTAATAGAATTCTTCTAACCAGGGCCCAAGTCCACTCAGTAGCAGCCCTCTACACACACCACCGACCAGCTGAAAGAAGAACTCTCTTCATTACGGCCCATAGTACCTTGCCAGCCCTGTGGTCCTAGCAAAGGAGGTAAGAAAGGAGGAAGAAGACAGGCCCCTGAGCCTTGAACCTGCCAGCTCCTGTGGCATTTGTGACCATAAGGTTTCATCTCACGATCCACTTTCTTTCCCTACTAACTGCCTTCTTGGCCTCAACTGAGCCCATCTCATTCCCATACTTTATCTTAATGCCTAGGGGAGAAAAATCATCCATACTTAACACTGTTCACTTGCCCAGAAAGACAAGTGTAAAACACTTCACAAAATGTGAGGTAGAGCCAACATGTCCGCAGGAACACATTTCAGTAGGTGAGAATCATATGCTTTGCATCCTGTGGGAAGACTGAAGAAAGGCAAGTTCATCCCTGCAGATTGTAACATGGCTGAGGTCCAAGGAAAGGTGGCCATTAAAACAAACAAAAAACTTGGGAAACATCATCTGTTTACTTTGCAAAGCAAGCAAAAATCTAGAGAGATGGGAGATGGGGTGGAAACAGAGCTGAACTGAAATTCAGAAGGCTGTGTGATGGTCATAACTCCTCACCATGGGTCTTTAAGGAGAGCAGTAAAGTATCTCAACACCTATTTTCCCAGCAGCCCATTCCAGCACATCCAAACACAAAAGACCCCACCATTTCTTTGAACCCTTTGACCTTTCATGCTAATGCAGACACGCTTTGAGCACTCTGTTCATAAGAAGGATTCAATATTCTAAATTAAACACTCAAGGGCACCCTAATTAGGAAGGCAATGGAGCTGTGGCTATTTCTGACTTAGTTCCAACACCCTTGAAAAAGCCTTCTGTCTGCCCCTAGCTGTCAGTGTGCTAAACAGCCTTTGTTAACTGAATCAGCAGCAGCAGCCATATGTCTGTCAAAGCTCCAGTGACCCTCCCAGCATGAGTGGTTACTATGTTTCACTCCCCATACAGGAGGCTTAGGGATTCAACCCTCTATTTCTTCGTAAACTAAATTGGGTCCCCTTTCCAAAACCATTTCTTTTAAATTTTAGTGATGGATCACTATATTATTTGTGGCTATAGTGCAAGCTGTTGTCCTAGATGGTCTATAATTGAGTAGGGACTCTTCCATTCTAGTTTCAGGCTGGACTTCTGGCAGATGGCATAGCCTGTAGTCAAAATGGTCTCTGTCTGTGTGTGTGTGTGTGTGTGTGTGTGTGTGTGTGTGTGTGTGTGTGTGCTGGGGGTAGAGAGGGTTAGGGTGGAAGAGGTTTGCAAGCAAACAGCTTACCTGGAATTATGTTGACTCAATCAATTTTACATGTTATAAAGAAAATATGTTTTAATACTGTAAAAACCATTTCATACATGATTATCACAAAGGTTAAGATTCTTCTATTTTAAATTTATTATGTATAGACTTCACTGTCTCTTTAAAAGTTGTGTTACATTCATTTGTTTATTTATTCATTCATTCGTTTATTGTGTATGTGTTCCTGTGTTTGTGTGCCAGGATGGTTATGCTTCTTCATTCTGATAAGTCTTAAAGACAGACAATTTTATTAACATAAAGTAACTATATGAGAAATCTCAACCATGTAAGGAAAGAAATCTAGCTTTTGATTATTTTCACCAAGACTCAGGATGTTTTTCTGTTTATTATCTCCATTTAAACTATTTTCTGAACAGACATGTCAGAATAATGTCAAGTATATTGAAATATCCGGGTTGGTTTTTGACCCTATTGAAATCTATCATGTGCCTGTGGTTTCAAAAGAATCTTCTAGCCGGGCAGTGGTGGTTCACGCCTTTAATCTCAGCATTTAGGAGGCAGAGGCAGGCGGATTTCTGAGTTCAAGGCCAGCCCGGTCTACAGAGTGAGTTCCAGGATAGCCAGGGCTACACAGAGAAACCCTGCCTCGAAAAACAAAAAGAAAAACAAACAAAAAAGAATCTTCTAATCTGTCTGCCATGATACTATTCTGATTTCTTTCCTGTTGTGATAAAATACCCTGACAAAAGCAATTTCTGTGACAAAGCATTTATTTGATTCACAATTCCAGGCTACAGTCCATCACTGAAGGGAAGTCAAGGTAGCAGGAACTTGAAGTAACTGGTCACATCACATCCACAGTTGAGAGCAGAGAACAATGAATAAACGATGCATGCTTGTGCTCAGTTTATGCTCTCCATTTTATAAATTAAGTGTTCAGGATCTCCTGCTCAGGAAATGGCCCCACCAGTAAACAAAATGTGTCTTCTCACTTTAATTAACTCAATCAAGAAAATACCTCACAGACTTTTTCAGAGGATAAACTTAATCTAAACAATTCTTCACAAGTCTGCCCAGATGCCTGCCTCTTAGATGCCAAGTTGACAATTAATACCAACACAAAACTTAGGTTTGTAGTTTGGCTTTTGGACTTAATAAATAAAAGTAATAGTAATTTAAAAACACGGGAAAAGCTCCTTACTTCAGTGGCCTATACAATGTGCAACATTAGAAAAACTAAGTGGCCTCCCTCGATCTCAGTTTCTTCATCTCTAAGTCCAGGAACAACAGCATGGCTACCTAAGAGGGGTGTACGTGTAGAGACCTCCTGTGCCACCAGTCATGAAGTATGTTTATTTCTCTTTTGTCTTCAACTAATATACTTTTTCTTTTCAGACAACATAGTAGCTGAGAAAATACAGTTGTCAGATCTTTGATATAATAAATATACATAATTATGATAGATTTGTTATCCTTTATATATTTTGAAGTATGTTATTTTCAAAGTCTTCATATATTATACTGTTCATGTATTGGTATTTAGAGTGTGCCAATGTTTAAAGAGATCATAAATACATGTATATATGTATGCATGTATGTGTGTATGTATATGTACATCAATGTATAGAGTTGTATATATACTTAGTTTTATAATTTTAGTTTATATAAATATTTTCTCCCACTGGGTACAGTGGCATAGACCTGTAATGACAGCACTCAGGAGGCTGAGGCAGGAAGATCAAGAGTTTGAAGCCATCCTGAGCTACAAACTGTGTCCCAGGCAGCCTGGGCTATTGAGTGAATGTCTAAAAACAAAACAAAACAAAACAAAAAAAGAGTCTAGCTTCGCAGCTAGAAGTAGGAGAAAAGTAATAATGTGTATGTAAATGCTCGCATGATGCTGAGACTTCAAACTCAGTGCAAGAGAAGAAAACATTGCAAAGCCAAGAAATAATTCTTTTAGTTTTTGTACTCAAATCTAAGTATTGAAAATTCACTATTTGTTTATTCATTCAATGAATATGTAACAGTACCTATAACGTGCTAGGTACTATGTTAGGCCTGGGGTACACAAAACAGTCATGGTCCTTACCCTCATCACACATTTCACCTCATCAGAGGAAGCAGGATTTCCTGTTCTGCATGAGGAGCTGATTGAGCATTGTCACATCTGCAAAGAGAATGTGCTCTCTCTTTTGCTTTCTTTATAATACAGGTTCTATCCCTAGGTACATGCAACTGTTCTAGGGATGATAGATATTGTGGAAATTTCCTGGTGGTTTCTCTAGGCTCAGATGAAACATACTTCATCCAGTCTACCAAGAAAGATTAAGCAGAGAACTTGTGTCGAACCTTAGAGAGGTTACTCTGCACCGTCTCAGTCTAAATTACTGAGGTCTGTGGATTACAATGGTACACTCTACTACACTGAACTATAATGGCCCAGCAACTAGTTTTGAAAATCAACTATAGATGACAATACTTTATAGTCACTCTCCTTTGAACTTCACTGGAAAATAAAAGTCATCACTACACTAGGCTTACTCTGTGACTGTAAAAGTACACTAAGCATTTGGGCTCCTAGAGGCCCACTCCCTTTCATTATGCTTCTAAGGCTAAAATTGTGCCCTCTGGAGAATTTCCTGGGTTTAAGGACAAGTGAATTAGCTCAAGGTCCTGAAACAAAATTCCATAGGTACTGTTTAACAACAGGAATCTATATCCCTCAGCTCCCCAAGCTGATAGATTCATGATCCAGTTGATGACCACCACCAGTTTGTTTCCTAGGTAAGGCTCCTTCCTGACTTTCCATGAACTATTTCTTTAAGAAACAGAATTCTCCAAGCTGCGATATTGTAACACACACTCTGAGGAGTTTTGCTCTCATATCCTGGCTCAAGACTTGTGTGGCCTTGTTCTTTCTTAAATGACTAGAGATTATAGTATTTGGCCCCTTTCTGTTATTCCCTGAATCATCTAAAGAAAGGTGAAAAAGTCTTTTATTATTATGTTTGAGCTTTAAGCCACAGGAAGCAAAACCTCTCCCTTTGGCCTCCTTTTACCCTTCCCAAAGATAGACCACAGAAATGATTCTTTCCCTTGCCCAAAGCTTGCCATAAAATTACAAATATCCTCTACATCCTCTTGCTTTTCTGTCTTAGAGCTGACTATAAAGAAATTAGCATATGCACCCCATATGCCCATTGTCATCCCACGCCAAGAGGGGCATTTCTCTGTCACCCAAGGTAAGAAATGCTGAATAGAAAGGTCAAGAAAAATCTCGACAATCTTCCATTTCTTCCCTTGGTCTACAAGCATTAGATCAGAGTGTTTAGTTCAATCATGTTTCTGCACAGTTGTCGGAGTTCTGAGTTTCTACATGACAGAACACATGGATGTTCTACAGAGTTCTGTGTACACACAGGGCATGGAAGCTTTGTTCTCCTTCCCTCATGTCATGCACATACATTTCCTTATGTATCCTTTATAAGATTCCTCATAACAAATCCATAGATAGGTTTCCTTGAGCTTCTCAAACAAACTAACCTTAGGAAAAGACAGTGAAAACCCCAATTCAAAGACTTTGGTAATATGCACAATTCACAAATCAGGAGTGGCAATTGGAGTCTAACTTTGGGGCCAGTCTTGTGGACTAATCCCTCAATCAATGAGATCTTACACTATCTAGTAGTATATCTTGCAAAATTAATTTGAACTAGAGCACACATATCTGATATCTGCTCCTCACTTGTTACTAGCCTACTGGTAGAAAAAAATAATCATCGAATCTTACCAGTTGTACTGGCTGGTTTTGTGTCAACTTGACACAAGCTGGAGTTATCACAGAGAAAGGAGTTTCACTTGAGAAAATGCCTCCATGAGATCCAGCTGTAAGGCATTTTCTCAATTAGTGATCAAGGAGGGGGGCCCCTTGTGGGTGGTACCATCCCTGGGCTGGAAGTCCTGGGTTCTATAAGAAAGCAAGCTGAGCAAGCCAGGAGAAGCAAGCTAGTAAGGAACATTTCTCCATGGCCTCTGCATCAACTTCTGCTTCCTGACTTGCTTGAGTTCCAGTCCTGTCTTACTTTGGTGATGAACATCAATGTGGAAATGTAAGCTGAATAAACTCTTTCCTCCCGAACTTGCTTCTTGGTCATGATGTTTGTACAGGAATAGAAACCCTAACTAAGACACCTGTCATAGAATTTGCTTTCCTTCTCAACCCTCATAGGTTGACGCATGTCACTTTGGAGACTATGTTATCAGGGAATGTCACTTAACCTTTTTAACTTTAAAGCAAAGAAGTTCTTAAAGGGCTCCCTTTATTGGTAACAAATCAAGCTTGTTGTTAGCCTACCTCCTTTGAGTAGGCATTTGAACAGGTGCGGAGAGAAAAATCAATTTTAAGATTCCCTTCACCTTACTCTAACTCACTTGCATGCTCATCAGAATAACAATTCTCACAAAATTGATATTTAATGATGTTAGTTCTGTTTGTGTAGAGAATAGCAAAGTTCTGAAGTAAAACCCAAGATACCAGCCAAATCTGTTGACAACATGCCCATGCTCAGGAGTCATTGGCAGGACAGGGGAAGCAGGCTACAAGAGGAGGTGAGTGAGTGAGTGAGACAAGCTGAGGGTGTAGAAATGAGAAGAGAAGCCTAGTCCCTGCCACTGGTAAACAGATAAGTCAATGCTTCAGATCTCATAGTCTCCCTTAGACATAAGCAAGAAGCAAAATGTGAAAACATATGGCTTACTCATAGATGAGTTTGGGAAATAACCTCTGAAGCACAGCAGGAAGTTCAGCAATTGGGTTATCATCATTTAGTGTCCTAATAATAGCTAAAGGAATTATAGGCTGGAAGGGTGCTGGTTGGAATAGCATAGCAGCAATGACTCAGCACACACACACTCCAAAAAATAACTAACAATGTGGAATTAATGGCTATACTAATTAGCTTGAATGAGACAATCACTTCACAATGTATGCATGTTTTAAACACAAAGCTACACATCTTAAACACAGTTTTATATGTTAAAAATATCTTAATAAAATTGCAAGATTTTATTTCCTAACTTAGAATCAAAATGGGAATTTTAATTGTATTTCCGTGGAAGGTTTAAAATGTTCTTTGAAACTAGACAAGTGGTGGGGTAATGCAAGGATTTTCCAAATACAGCAGGCATCAGCACCATATGGATGGTTTGTTTAAGCATGTTTGTCTGGGTTCTGCATAGACAGACTCAATGAGTCTGGGATGAGACCGAGGCAAGGTTATCTGTGAAGACACTGAAAAAATAGCTCTCTGGAGGCCAGGAGAGCAGTCTCAAAACTAGAAAAAAAGGTATCTGATATTTGATGTACCAGTCTATGACACTTTCTTATGCGAGATAAAACAGAAGGATACAGGTTTTTCTACCAAGAAATGGCCTGCTGATTTAATGAATGCCTAACAATGTAGGTGAAGCTTTATGACTGAGAGGTGGACCTGAAGAGTTTTAAGGAACATTCTAGAAACAGACTAAGTTGCTAGGAATAGACTGCTGTGAGAGAGATTGGTGGGTAAAGGTCATTCTTTAAAGATCTCAGTAGGATAAGAACCAGGCTGTTGAAAACTACGGGAAAGCCAATCTTTGTTGAAAGGTGACAAAGAACATAAAGAATGCTGTTCAGGTGTTTTGTGAGTGCTAGAACTTCTAAGTAATAAGATTAGATATTTAGCTGAGGAGACTTCTACAGTGTCAAGGAATGATTTCACTCCTAATAACATAAAATATGAGAACATAAAAATAATAAGAATTTTTAAGGAAAACAGCAAGAGTTTAGATACTTATGAGGTATTTATGAATATATATATAATCTTAAGACATAAACTAAAATATGCTCAAAACTTTATAAAGATGGGTAAAGAGCTATTTGATAAAGAGGTCATGTGCATATGGCATAGTCATTTGAAAACAAAACACAGAAGGGATCTTATCAACCGAGACAGCTTAAAACAAAGTAGAATGGAATTACAGGGTCTCTACTGAAACATTAGAAAACATAAAGACCTATCCAGATGTGAGCACTCTTTATCCTTCAAAGGAAAAGCTAAAGAACAATAGAATGAATGACCATGAATGTGATTTAGAAACCACCAGGGTCACTACTCCAAGAAATAGCCCAAAGAATAAAGTTGATTCCTGTCGGCTCCTTGCTGGCAGGTCCAGGCAAAAGGAGAGAACCCAGTCCAGCGGGTCTGTTCGGGGCTGAGCAGTATGACAAGTGTCGGCCCAAAAGAAACACACCAATCTGGGAGTCTTGTCAAAGTGGGAACTCAACTTTACTGTATCAGCCCCTCGCCTATATATAGAAGGCAAAGGAGGTGGGCACTTAGGTATGGGGAAAGATGATGTAGGAGGTGGGGTAGGAGAAGGGGTAACTGACAGGGCCAATAGCAAAGCTCCACATCAGCAACTGCAGGGCAGAGGGAGACCCAAACAGGTCTTGCTGAGTCACCCCTATATGGAAAGGACTAAGACAGGTCTCAGAACTCGAACCAGGCTCAGGTTTGTCCTCAAGGCCCAAACCAGGGTCAAACTGGGGTCCAACACTACCCAGGACCCCATGCTCTCGCCCTCAGGACAGCGGGAGAGGGAGAACACCCCCAGGGCCACACCATCAGGATCTGGTTCAGGTTGCCCCCCAGGGCCGAGCCCTAGCCCAGAGCTGCTGCAGCCCCAGCTTGGTTCAGCAACAGTGCCCAGTGCAGGAGGGTGGACAGGCAAGTTAGCGAGGAATCGGGCACTGCCGCCAAAGCCGCTCTCGATTAGGTGGTCACCTGCGGCAAATCTGGGGCCCTGCACCCTGCCCATATGGCCAGGGTTGCCCCAGGCTGCGTGCAGCACTCCCTGTCAGTGTGAAGGGGAGGCATACCCTGGGACATCAATGTCCACCTCCTACTCTCCTGCTCATGGGGCATAAGTCACCTGGGAGTCAGGGCACCGGCCATCTGCCAATCACTGCTGGGGGAGGAGGCATGGGGCAGGCCCAAAAGATTCCTTCTTATTTGGGGATATAGAACCTTCTCAGAAGACAAGAGTATGTCCCTATTGAGCCAAGATGAGAGCCACTCCACCAAGTAAGCAAGTAGACCGGAGTACGGATGGAAGCTCATCAAAAGCCTTAAAAGCTCATGGAATTCCTCTCGATTTGGAGCTTGGTTGACCCATTACTCATTTCTTCCTCTAGGTAACATCTGTCCTCTTGTGTGCTTCACCACTGCACTTGTCACAGGTTCATACCAAAAAGGGCATTTTTCCTTGAGATATATCAGACCTTAAATTTTAACTAATTTCTATGACAGCTTGTTAAGGCATTAAATGTTAAATTTAAAGCTTGATGCTACAATGAGTTTATATGAAGTAGAGCATGTGAATAGAATGAATATATTTTGCACGTAAAAATAAAACATGAATTTTAGAGATCAAACAAGAATGTAATGCACAGAATATTTTCTTTATGGTCCCCCAAAACTTGTATTATCAGGCCTACCTGCCTCATATTATGTGAGATATGTGATAGCATATAGAAATGAGGCCTTTAATTAGACTATGTGACAGGGGACCAGTGTTTTTACAAGAAAAGTAACAGAGAGCATGCATCTTCTCTTACTCTGCCTTCCATTCTCCCATTCTCACTCTGGTTCACCACCACTGCTACAACCATATGAGGAAACAGTAAGAAACTTTCTAAAAGGGAGGAAAATCAAGCATCTTGATACTGGCCCTCTCATTCTTGAGAATTGTGAAAAAATAAATTTCCATTGTTCCAGTCCCGATTTGTGGTGCTTTGTGATGCCAGCCAGAGCAAAATAACCCAACTATCTGATAAGGACTTTTTTTTTTTTTTTTAATTTCAAGATAGTGTTTCTCTGTATAGGAGTCCTGGAACTCCTGGAACTCCTGAAACTCACTGTGTAGACCAGGCTGGCCTCGAACTCAGAAATCCGCCTGCCTCTGCCTCCCAAGTGCTGAGATTAAAGGCATGCGCCACCACTGCCCCTAATAAGGACTTACAGATGAAGACTCCAGGTTAGGAGACAGTTCAGTGGGTAAGAGTTTCTGTTGCAAAACCTGAGGCACTGGGTGCAAATTCCCAGCACCCGTATGAAAAGTCAAGCATGGCCCTGGGTCACCTGTGTTATGGGGTGACACCAAGATCACTGAGGCTTGCTGCTTGCTGGTCTAGCTCCAGGTTCAGTTAGAGAGCCAGTCTCAAGGAAATTAGGTGGAGAATGTCAGAGCAGGAGTACCCACATCCTCCTCTGGGTTCCACACATGGGTATGCACAGTTGCACACACACAAAAGTATGTATACATCACACACATACACAACACACACATGATTATAGTACAATACAATCTAATATAGTATAATAAGAAGAAAGAAATGTAATGCTCCATGCCTCACCTCACACCCAGTGAATCAGAAACTATGACTGGAACTCCAGCTGCCTGGATTTCAACAACCCCTCCAGAGGTCTCTTAAGTATGCTTCCAAAGATCAAAGCATAGTCTTTATTATTCCATGTTCTCCACCAGGAATAACTGGGTGACTGGTTTGTTTTAAAAAAAATAAGAATTTAGCTTTGGCCCCCTTAGAATTGAACACACCCCTGCTTCCCTGAGCAGCAGGATCACTTTGTTTCTAGCTCATGAATACAAAACGAGACCACTACTATAATGAGTGTTAAATTGTTGCACCTGGTTAAAAATATCCTGAAATCAATCAATAGGCTCTATCTGCAAGATTTTCAGATGCACTCTTTGTTTCCATTAAATGTTTATTCTATCATATTTCCATCTCCTTTTAAATTCTGATAAAAAGGTCTTGGAAAAGAGTTGCTAAAAATTACATTTAAGAGAGGAACATCTCTTTGATTTATCAAATTTATATTCATGTGGGCATAAAATTCATAAGACAAGAATGACAACAGCTTATTGCTTTAGCCTTTTTTCCTAGGCTTCATGGGGCAGTTGTGTGGTCTCCATAGTAATATTTAAATGGAAAGAAATGGGAAGGAGATTTTCTATAAAAATTATAGCCACAGCTTTCATTTAGGTATCTATATCCTAGTATATTGTCATATACACTCCATGAGAAGAGCAGGAAGGAGCTAGTAGTCTTAGTCTATGTGTGTATAACTCTACACAGACCTTGTTTATACTTGGCCATCACAGAAGCTTAATGTTGGTAGCATTATTCCTCTTTGATAATGTTCTTTACAAAGGTCACTCAGACAGACAATGAACATGTGTGTGTGTGTGTGTGTGTGTGTGTGTGTGGGTGGGTGGCCAGTATGTGGATGGGAACGTCAAGATTTGAGCCCAAGCTCATCTACAGCAAAGAAACCTTTTATTTTTCTATCACAATAATTCCCAACATTGTAGAAACTGCATTGAGTTTTTACAGTGTGGTCTTCTCTGGACAAGCACTTGCAGTATTGTAAATACTTAGCTGAGCCTGTCATAATGCATGCTATATTCATCTAAGGAGCTCCTAAGGCATGGCAGCCCTCTATTCCAAGTTTGACCAGGTTGTACCACTAGAACCAGTTCTTTGGAAAGTAAAATTAACAGGGAGATTTCCTGCACTAAGAAGCTTCTCCCCCAGCCTTCCTCTATGCTTAGATGACTACCTTCTCTAGGAAGTATCCCTTGACCTTCACTGCCTGGTTAGAGTTCATCCCTGCTATGTGTCCTGATTCCTTCTACTATAACAGCTAGGCTTGTAACTTAAACAGGTACTGTATCTGGGCTCATACCAGCCCACAGTAGCTAGATATGTTTTCCTGGTGTGATCCTTTCCTGCATCTTGAATTCTGCTCGGGACAATACACTTGCGTATTTGCTCGTTAACACTTCTCTTCAACACACCCTTTACAGAGACTGCTTCACTTGTCTCTAGTGAATTGTTTCCCTGCCTTTGCCTGCTGCTGCCGCCACCACTGCCATCATCGCAGCCGTCGCCGCTGCTGCTGCATACCCATTTTACCACCTGCATTATTCTCAAGCATCACTTCATGCTTACTATGAAAAAAAAATGCCTGATGTCCCACTGCCAGCAACCACCCATCAACACCCTACATCTTCATGTGACAACAGCATTTTCCTGCTCTCTGCCAAAGCACCAACTAGGGAACAAAGCATGTCAGACCACACTTCCTAAAGTCCTCCTTCCACTAACAATGATGGCATTCCTTGTACTGTTAAAGGGCATTCCTGCAACAGATCTTTAAAGGGTTACTCAGAGAAACTATAGACAAAAGTTTTTCCAAATGATCTGTTCTTATGTGAAAGAATTTCTATCTGTCTACATTAGAAGAACAAGCAATAAACATAAACAGATTGTTTTCTTTTAAGGACTCCTTTTCATCCTTATAAAATAATCTCACAGCCAGTGGGATGGGTCATTGGGTAAAGGTGCTTGATGTCATGCAGGACAACCTGAGTTCCAATTCTGAGACCCACATAGGTTCAGAGAAGAAAACTGATTCCCTCCACACACTTTGGCATGTGCATGCTCACCCACTAGATCCAAACACGGTAGATAGATAGATAGATAGATAGATAGATAGATAGATAGATAGATAGAGATAGATAGATAGACAGTAGATAGATAGACCAATAGATGATAGTTAGATAGGTGGATAGATAAATAGATAGATAGAAAAATAGATAGATAGACAGACAGTAGATAGCTAGACCAATAGATGATAGTTAAATAGATGGATGGATGGATAGATAGATAGATAGATAGATAGATAGATAATGTGACTTCTAAAAATCTGGGGAAATATAGGATTATTGAGAAGTGTTTTCTGTATGATCAAGTGGCATTTGCTCACCTCATATTCCTGTTTCAGCCTCACACAGCTCACTGCCTCCCTCCCCCTTAAGGACATCGTAGCCCCATTTTTTCTTGAACTCAGAATGATCTACCAACATCAGTTAGCCATCTGGCCCTTCTTTAAGACCCATGCTTTGTGTCTTTCCCTCATACCCAGGGATGTAATAAATTGTATGTCACTTCTTTCCTGTCTCTGGTGACTTCATTTATAAACTATGCCTCAAATCACTGGAACTCCAGAGGGAAAAAGAAAAGATTTCAAACTTCTCTGCATGGAGATCACAAGCCCAAGTCTAGCCTGTCTCGACTCTATCCCTTAGGAGAGTTCTTCAGTGAGTTCTCATTTCCACATGTTGATTGACACCACATGGTCCTCTCTTCCCCGCATTAGACTGTATCAGAAAGGGCCAGTTCTGATTGACTCATCAGTCTCTCACCCACAATGAGAGAATGAGGTTGAAGCAATCAAATAGGACTCTGTCATTTGTCTCTAAACTAATGATGCTACCATAGTTGAAATCTTTTACAAAATAGGGAAAAAAAGTATGTCTACTATTCTATCCTTTTTTGGTAAGGGAAACTCAATGGGCTCCTGTTGCTCAAGGTTCCATGTAGCCAAGGTTTCTGGTCTTGGTTTTTACTATTTTTCATCAGAGCTTTTCTTATATCCTAGACCACAGTGGTGAGGAACGCAACAAATGGAGCCAATAAAAGTTAAAGGCTACATAAAAGGAGGTACTAAGGTGGTCAGGGGTTAGACCTACCTACGGAAAAGAATTCACATACAGCCTCTGTCATTTCCAGTAGCCTTCAAACAACTTAAGGTCCTGGAACTGGCCATTCACTTGGGATGCTTCCTGAAAAAGAAAGATAAGAATTGGCCAACAGTCTCCAAAAGAATCTGCATTTTTTAAGGAGATCTAAATATCCTTCTTTCCCTTCAAGTGTGGTGTTTTGCTAGATCGAGAACATTCTATCTTGATGAAGCAAAATCCTGAACAGAAAATTCTACTAAGTATTCTCAAACCACAGAGCTCATCTGGCTAGGTAATTATAGATAGTCTAGTTGTCTAGTAGCCTGATTTAATAAGGGAAAGAAGTGGAAAGAAGGCTAGTGCCAGGCTTTTAGAAAAACAAGCACATCTCTAGTGTTAGAAGTGCAGCTGTTGCCATGGTATCCAGCCAGCCAAAGCTCGGATGCTGCAGAGGTTCCACAGAGACCAGGGTGTCAGAGCTGAGGGCAGTCAAAAGATGCAGCCACTAATTATGTATTAAAGCAACAGGAAACCACCACCCCTCCTTCTGACATGCTACAGACAATGTCATGATCTAAGGTAGGCTTATGGTAAGAACAGACCTGCTATAGCTAAATTCCATAATTGACCTTCAGAAATGTGTAATGCAGGTCATATCTGGGGCAACAAGTCCAGTTTATTGGACCCTGAGAGTGTCTTTCTCTGGTTGTCCCCACAGTGTACACTGCAGTTCTACTACAGTGTGCTTTAAGTTCCAGCACATCTGGATATGGTTTTCAGTTGATAACCTTTGCATTTATGTGTTTAACTCCATCACTTAACAGATAAGAAAATCCATGTAATGAATATTATCTTTCCAGTGTCTACATGGCTAGCAAATTGAAAGAGCCAGAATCTAAACTCAGTATTATCTGATTCTGGATAAAATTCAGACTTTCCTCAGAAGTTTACATTGCTGCCCTGCATGAATGAAAACTAAACCAAGTCCCATGTAAAATAGAAAAGATATTTGGTTGCAAGTAATAACAACAATAAAATCTAAAAATATCTTAGACTATAAAGAAATTAAACCTGGACCTAGACAGGTACAAAATGACCAAAACCAGCTTAGGGTCAGGACCCTGATTGTCTGCAATTCGTAAAAACCTTCGGAGATCACAAATGACTATGAAAAAGCTAATATTAGATCTATCTAAGAATGCCCAAAGCCAGTTCCATGGTCATCTGCACATCCAAGGAGGAAGATAAAGAACCACTGATGGTTTGTTATCTCCTCAATTTTTTCCACACCCCCTACTCTCCACTGATGGCTTTCTACTCTTTTCTTTCCTTTTCAAAATCAATTACTTTTCAATTTGCTTACTTTGTGGTAGTACGAGCTACAAGCTACCTTCAGTCTCAGGATCCTCATGCCTCACCCTACAAGGGCTGAGATTACAGACATGAGCCACCATGTGAACTGATTTGACTCCCCATAAGTCCCACTGACAGAACCGGGTTACACAGTCTAGCATAACTGGAACAAAAGCTGAAAGGGTGAATGCCTGGCATTTCTGAGCCTTGATAGCAGTTGGAAGCTAGGAGAGGAGAAATAGGAAGAAACAGCAGAAAGCTTCCCCTACCCACTTGTCCTCAAGGTTTCTAGGAAACCATTACTTTACAGCAGCTCCCTGGTTCCGCACACATAATCTTTTCCAGCATTACTTTAAAAGCCTCCTACCTGGTGCCTTGTCCATGATCTATCTCAGTAGTGGAAAGATTTGACAGAATCCCAAATTGTCTTATTCATACCCTGGAGCTCTTTGCATCACAAGACTGAACTAACCATTCATGCAGTTAATACACAAGCATTTTGCAAGCTGCTGTTTAAATCTTCTATTCTATGTGTAATTGGAAAATGCTTCCAACAAAAACACACACAAAAGAATCTGCTGTGGTTTGGGTGTCCCTCAAAGTTCCATGTGTTTTGTCCTGAGCTGTAGGGATGTTGGAAAATGGTAAAGTCTTTAAGAGGTGGGACCTAGGAGCTAGAGACTTGGCTCATTAGACTTGAGAACTAGCTATTTTTCCAAAGGACCTGGGTTCAATTCTCAGCATTCACATGGTAACTTACAAACATCTGCAATTCCACGTAGGATTACACCACTTTCCAACCTCTGTAGGCACACAAGTGGTCCACATACACAAATGCAGACAGAGCCTTCATACACAGAAAGTAAGAAAATAAATCTAATAATTCTTGGCCACGAAGTGAATAGCTTTGCTCTGACACATAGTATCAAGCGTGATATGCTGTTATGTAACAAACCAAAAACAGTGGATCCTCTAGCTATGAGCAGAAACCTCTAAAAGATGACAACACTGATTCCATTGTCTTTCTTTTCCTCCTTCACATAGTCCTGACATTCTCATTCCACTGAAACATAAACCATCTCATGTGAACTTTTCACAACATCTCTATTAGTTTGCATTGCTGTGACAAAATACCTCCCCCCAAAATAAAACAAGGAAAGAGGGCTTTATTTAGGCTTCTGGTTTGGAGAATAGCACTATAATACAACAAAGTTGCTTCCTACATGACAACTAAGAAGCACAAAGCCAAACAGAGAGAGCAGAGATGGTGCTGGTACCAGATATTACCCCTCCCCCAAAGATGTGCAGTCAGTGAACTACTTCTTCCAAGCTGGCCTTGTGTCTGGAAGTTTCCATCTCGGTCAAATCCTGAATCCAACAGTGGTGAGGTCAGAGCTATCATGTTCCAAATACCTCTCAGTGGTCAGATCTGTGGACAAAGTCTTCAATACATGAATCTTTTAGAGGAAGTACTTCATTTAAAACTAAAATATGATCTAAATCCAAAACTTAAAATTCTGTCAGAAAGAAGAAATAAACACACACAGAGACACACAAACACACATACACACACAAACACACACACACACTCACAACTAAAATCAAAGGGAAGATTTTAAGTTACCTACATATTTATGAATTGACTACCAAGGAACTTAGAAATTTGTTTCTTTTCTTTTTAATATACTGTTTGATGTTGCTGATTTTCAGATGTACTGGGATGATATATACTTCATAAAAGCCCACACTCAGACAACTTCATTTTAGAAGCCATGGGACTTTTTGATGTATTGTTTTAACCTCAAATAAGTTGGAATGATATACCAGTGAAAACATACAACACGGGCCCCATCTGCAGTGCACACTTAGGAAGGAGCTGCTCACAGGGTTCTACGTAATCGAGCCCCTGGAGCTATCCTGATAGCAGCTGCCCTGAGAAACAGCAGATGGCACACCGGTTAGCCTGACTGCTAGCTGCCTGAGCCCTCTGATCACAGTGATAAGACAATCTGTTCAGCCTCTCTGGAGCTCAGTGTAATGCATAGAAATTGTCACACCCATCCACAGCCCCCTGGACTGCACCCTGAGCAGAGCAGTCATTCTTTCAGGCTTTGTGATGTGGTTCTTGACTTTAATTTTTAACTGTCCAAAGGGATGGCAACTGGGTGCCCAAATCTCCCCTGACACCCGTAGTAAAGAAAAAAACAGGATAGATTGGAGGAATGAGGATCTGGAGAGGGAGAAGGTACCAATTAAAGAGCTTGTAAAACTTGGGGGCTAGAAAAGGAATGTGCATGCTAGGTTGCAGAGAAAAATGCAGCTTATATTTCGGGGGGGGGGGAGACAATTTGCCTGCACCTGAGTAGAGTGTGGTAGCACAGAGACAAACATATATTGTGTAGTGACTGCTCCAAGCTCTAAACCTGTGGAATTGAGAGGGGCACAGACATGGCCCTTGCCCTCAGAAAGTTTACAATACCAAGAGAGAAGTATGTGTTATACACATAGTACACAAATCAGTGTTTGGTTTAAACTGTGATAAGCATCACAAAGAAAAAATACAGAATAGCAGAAGAGTGGGGGGAAAGCACATCCCTGGACTGAGGATGCTTAGGTCCTTGAAGGAGGAATAGTCAACCCATCTGAAAATAGACAAGTACTCCAGGCAGAGGAGTGCACATATGGAGGAGCTGAATGCTAGAGAATTCAGTTCACTTCTGAAGAGAATGAAGACCAGCCCAATGGCAGCAGCTCTTGTGCTGAGGCTCCCTCTTACCAGAAAACTCCATTGCTGTCAAGCAGATAAAGCAAAGGGGGTGGGGCACCAGCACACTTGACATTTTGGACTTTCTCCCTTACTCTGTACCTCCTACCACACAACTACTTGACAACCTCCATTGCCGACCATTTTCTTAGACCCTGACCCAAAAGGCATAGCTGGCTGGCTTTCTTCCATTTCACCTGTCTTTCAGCAGCTACCAGGGTTTTTAGCTTGCTTGTCCTGATGTTCTCCTTTCAAATTCTAATGAAACTATCCTTGTGCTTCCTTCTGGATCCATGTGTAAACTATATTATTAATAGGACTAAATCTGACCTTATAGAGCCATTTTCTCCATTGAGATTCCTTCCTCTATAATAATTCTAGCTTGTGTCAAATTGATATAAAACTATGCCAGTTTCTCCAGGAATGGTATGATCAAGAATTAATACCAGAGAGTTCACTGATATTCAAAACATAATTACAATCTACACTTTGACCAACTAAGAACAAGGAGAACTGGACACTTTAGAAATTGCCTTAAAATCATGTTCATCTAACCTCCCCAGGTCCTCCAAGAATAAGGAGTTGGGGAATATTCACTGAAGTTCCAATATCTGATTAAAGAAGGATATTCCAAAATAAATTAATGTGTTATAGACTCTTTTATTAAAATGCCATTAACCGGGGATTTTAACTCAAAGAAAATAAAACCAGCAACTTTCTATCTATTTACAATGATACAATCTATGCTGGGGAGGATGTTACCAACAGACTTTGTCTTAGCTACTTTTCTATTGCTGTGACAAAACACCACGGCCAAGGCACCTTATGAAAGAAAACATTAAATTGGGGTTCAAGGATGCAAAGGGTTAGTCTATGACCGTAATGAGGGATGCATGGCAGCAGGCAAGCAGGCATGACACAAGAGCTAATCTGAGAACTTATATCCTAAGACAACCACGAGAGAGAGAGAGAGAGAGAGAGAGAGAGAGAGAGAGAGAGAGAGAGAATGAATGAGCTAATGGTTTGGACTTTGAAATTTTATCTCCAATTACACATCTCTTTCAAAGAGACACCACCTCTAATCCTTCCCAAACAGTTCTACCAGTTGGGAACCACATATTCAAACTATAGGGGCCATTGTCTTTAAACCACTACATATCTTATCTGAAAAATAAGACAAATTCTGAGCAATACCTAGTCACGCATGCCTTAATTCCAGCCCAAGGAAGATTGGGGTTGGAGAATCTTAGGATCAAGGCAAACCAGAACAGCAAGTCCTATCTCAATAAAGTTAAAAACAAAAAGACAATTTCTGTTCTTAGTAGAGTCTCATTCTTCACCTTCCTGTAACTTGCTATCATATTGCTGAAAGCTCAGAAGAACTTTGTCCCCGGCTACTATCTATTCTTTGAGACCATTCACTGCCTCTAAAATTCACTTACTATACCTTCTAAAAGTGCCTACAGTCCTTCCTATGATGTTTCACTCTATCTTATATAGCAGACAGGACAGAGAAACAGCAAAAAATAGGCAGGATATGTTGGTAACATTACATGGACAGCTTTGTGTCTTTCTTCAACATCATAATTTATTAAGTAAGTTCAGAAACAGTGAATGATTTGTGATCATTTTAATTATCAAATGGACATAACCCAGAATCACCTTGGAAGGGACCATTTAAATAAGGAATTATTTAAGGTTGACCTGTGGGCATGTCTATAGGAGAGTCTCTTGAATTCATTGTTCGAAATGGAAAGACTTACCCATTTTGGGTACCTTTCCCTATGCAGGGGATCCTGAGCATTATAAGAATGGAAAGTGTGACCTGAATATAAGCATGCATTCATTCACTCCTCTCTGTTTCTTGGCTGTGGATGCAATATGACCAGTGAATTCAAGTTCTTGTTGCTTTGACTTCCCCATCCAACTATAATGGACTATGCTTAAACTTTAAGCTAAAATGATCCCTTTCTCCTTTAAGTCGCCCTTGTAAGGATTTTGTCTCAGCAAAAAAAGAGAAAACTAAGACACAAGCTAAGTCAGTTTCACTGGCTACTATTTGCCAAGTATTCTTGACCTCACTTGGTACTCATAACTGTTGGCAACAAGGCTTTTTAATTCCATTGTAATTTAATGCTATATCAATAACTCTTAAATCAGATATTATGATTCAAACTGTTCTAGCTGTCAATCAGAATCTGTTAGTCGTTTGTTGAAATATACTGGTTTTTATGACCGAGGAAAAAGTTGCACCAAGGACACATGATTAGTAATAGGCATAGAGGCACAAAAGGAAAAAGCACCCCCAAGAATAAAAGCAAACTTATGGGCTAGGAAATGGCATCGAAATGCTTTTGTATATACCTCAATCCTATATAAGTCATTCAGGTAGTATTCATCTTCTTCCATATCTTTATATCATGGACTTTTTTCCCTACCTGTTCTGTTCTATGTAGCCCAGGCTGGGAAAGGACTCTAATCTTTTACTATTAATTTCCTCTTTCTAGGCATTAACATTTTAAAAATATTTATTACATCTTATTTATCTGAGGAGGGAGTATACATGATTCAGTACTAGGAGTGAAATGGGAAAATACAGATGCTTAAAAGCACCATATCAATAGTTGTGATGTTTTATTGCTCATTTATATAGCGCCCACCTTCTCTGCAAGATCTCACAGGTCCTATCACACACACATGTTCTGTTACATGTAGCCCTTGCTTGGTGGGGAACTCTGGTCTTTCTACCAGCTTATTTCATAGGTTAATCTTGATGTTGCCCATCCTATCTCCTGCCACATTAGCACAGTGAAATCTCTAAGGTGGGAAACAGTCTATACCTCAAGTGTAGGACATTTTTGAGTTATGTGAAATGTGGAATGGGTACACTGAAAATGCCCTCCCTTCCCTGAAAAAAAAATCATGAATATTCAAAACTTCAAAACTTTCTCCAGAAAATATATGAACATTCAAAATCTTCCTCTTAAGGTGAAATAGGAATGTCTTTTCTAAGCTGTTCTCCCTATGCAGTAGCCTTTTTGTAATAAATTTTCACCTTTACTGGCTTATATCTGATTCATATCTGATATATGACAAAGAATTCACATAGCCAATCAAAAAGGCATTTGCTTCAGTGATTTTGCCCTTCTTTGAATTTTGTATTCTGTGTGGTTCCTGTGTCCATGAATACAATAATGAATACAGTAATAAATTTGTATGCTCTTTTTTCTAAGATGTGTATTGTCAGTAAGATTTCAACAGATAACCAAGCCTTCAGAAGGAAAGGTGTCTTTCCTTCATGCAATATTTTCTCACTAGACAATTCACTGCCTTCAAACTCCAACAGAGTGTGAATTTTTATGCCCTGAAGTAATTCAGGCACTGAGTGGTGTGGCAGCTCTAAATACCCATATTTGAAGTGCTGTGTCTGGTAGCTAAGGCCTTCCTTAAACCACACACTGGGAGCTGCCAATATCATCAGGTAGAGAATCTGGAGGGAAACACTGCTAGCCGGCATTGCACCCAAGCAGTTCCTCCATAGAGAGCTCACTTCCCTTGTTTTATCTTCTTTCAACACATAACCTGAAGCATCCTGGCATGTGTGTTGTTGTTGCTGCTGCTGCTGCTGCTGCTGCTGCTGCTGCTGCTGCTGCTGCTGCTGCTGCTGCTGTTTTAATCTCTTTTGTTTTCTTTTCTAACATTTGTGAAAGGGATCAGTTGTTATAGTCTGAGTTTTCAGGCTTCTAATTGGTCAAGTTACTTGTCACACTGTGAACCCTCTTCAGCAGAGAGATGAAAAAAAGATGTTCAGAAAGAAAGCTGCAATCTTGGGTTTTGTTGCTAGAGGCAGTTGATTACCCCCAAATAACAGGGCAGTCTCCTGTGATCTCGAATTTGCTTTGCAAATTCAGAATGTAAGGAATGAACAGTCAGTTAAGAAGCACTGTACAGCTGGGGCTGTGTTCTTCAGAAATAGGGTGAAGGATTTCTCATTCTTCCCATTCTAAAATCTAGGCACAGGCCTGGCATTCTGTAGAATTTCTTCCACCCAGAGTTTTCCCAGAGCAGAGAGTGGAACTAGCTACAGCTCTGTAGTCTGTGTCCTGTGAGAGAGGCTACTCCAGAGTTACGGAACATTTGGCAAAACAGGAATGTGAACAAAATAGCTCTCATCTTACTTTTCAAAAAGGAAATGAAAACCAACACAAAAAAGTACTCAGTACTGAAAGAATGAACACACATATTGATAACAGTCAGATCATAGAGGAAACGGAACTCTGACCCAGTAAATAGCAACCAGATGTAGACATCAATCTACAATGCACATTACCCAGCCCAGAAGCCAGCCTGTTAACATTTAAGTCAGACTTTTAAAGGCTAGACAAGCTTCTCTACCAAAATCCAGAAGGACAAAACATATCCCTGTAATATTGACTTCCCTGATTTTTTGTTGCTGCCTTCTGTTTAAAGCTGGAATGTCTGCTACTGCCACTTCCTCTAATCTCTACAACTTGGTAGACTAGAAAGGAGAATATCAGAAATGAAGGATTGGCATTACTTCAAAGGCACACTTTTACACTGTAGCTGTCTCCAGACACACCAGAAGAGGGAATCAGATCCCATTACAGATGGTTGTGAGCCACTGTGTGGTTGCTGGAAATTGAACTCAGGACCTTTGGAAAAGCAGTCAGTGCTCTTAACCACTGAGCCATCTCTCCAGCTCAAAGGCACACTTTTAGTGACTTTCTTCCATCATATAGGCCCTCCATCCCAAAGGTGAGAGTACTTCCTGCCCTTTCAGAGAAACTGAGTTCAGTTCCCAGCTCCCTGAACCATCCATAACTTCAAAGCCCTCCAGTGGCCTCTGCTGGCATCTGAATGAATGTAGCATGCATACACACACACACACACACACACACACACACACACACACACTCAAATAAAAATAAATAAATAAAACAGTGTCACCAGCTGGATAAATGAGGGAATCCTGAAACAACTTCCTTTTCCCCTTCTCTTCTGTCTGCCTATTATGCTACCAAAATACACACAATGGTGGCTAAGTCCTTTGGTACAAGCATCTCAATAAATACCTTTTGCTTGTTCTTATTTGGTTAGCATTTATATATTTACCAAGTAGGTCCCAACACTTCCCTGGATAATTAATACATCCCCAGATCTTCTCCAGTCTTCAGGTACCATCTCTAGTAAATAGAAATAATGTTGCTAACCCTAAAAAAATATAAAAGAATAATAAAAATAAAAAGTGTTAATGATCTAGAAAAACCAAAGCAGTGCAATTACACATTATTTTAAAACATAAGCACAATCGACCAGAATATGGTACCCCAAAATAAGCTTCTATGGCTAAATTATCAGTGACAATATCTGACATAAACAATTAAAGAGACAGAAGATTTGTTTAGGGTCATGGTTTCGTTCCATCATGGTAGTAAAAGCATGGTGGAATAGTTTGGTCCATGGTAGTTGGAGAATGTAATAGAGATTGTTTACAACATGACAAATCCAGACAAAGCAGAGGACATGGCAGGAGCCAGGGGTTGGGTATAACCTTCAACCATTCCCCTTAGTGACCTACTTCCAACCAGCCAGGTCCCAGCTCCCCAAATAGCACTACCAACTGGGAACCAAGTAGTTAAAACCCGATCCTGTGGGAGACATTTAAGATTCAAACTGTAGCATGATACTCCTCATTCCCAAAAGCTCATGGGCATCTCATAATACAAAGCATATTTAGTCTACTTTCAAGAATCCCCATGATCCTAACAATTACAATATTCTTTTAATTTCTGAGGTCAAAATTTCTACTAAGACTTAAAAGACTGTCCCTTAGTTACCAACCCATGTAAAATAAAGAAGAAAGTTACCTACTTTTAACATATAGCAGCACAGACTAAGCATTCCCATTTCAAGAGCCAGGAATTGAGACATAGGAAGGAGAGAGAGCCAAAGTGCGAATGTTAACTTTTGAATCTCCCTGTACATCACATATGGCAGCGTGATGTGGGTTACAAGAGGCTCAAGCATCCCTCCCTCTACTGAATATGTCTTAAGATTCCAATTGCTGTGATGAAACACCATGACCAAAAACTACATGGGGACAAAAGGGTTTACTTCACTTCAGTATCACAATTCATCGTTGAGGGGTGTTGATGTAAACCTGGAGACAGGAACTGATGCAGAAGCCAAGGAGTAATGCTGCTTACTTGCTTTCTCTCATGGTTTGCTCAGCCTCCTTTCTTATAGAACTCAGGACTACCAGCCCAGGAGTGGCCCAACCCATAAAGCACTAGGCCTTCCCACAACAATCACTAATTTTTAAAATGCCCTACAGGCTTGGCTACATGGAGGCATTTTCTCAGTTGAAGTTCCCTCATCTCATAGGACAAAGCTTATGTCAAGTTGACATAAATACAAGTCATGACAGCATTGTGATTGGCATCCCACATGACCACTTTCTTGAATGGTCTCTAGTCAGTTCATGCAGCTTTCTTTGGCAGAGACTCCACTTATTTCCAGAAGATCCTTGTTGGGTTAAATGGTGGAGAGTGGTGAGAGTGCCACATCCTCCCCAGGCTTGGGCCTTTCAGAGAGGTGGACAGGGGAAGTTTGACCGAGATCACCCCACAGCACTGTCGTACAGGTGTCGGGCTGTGAGAAGCCGCGGCAGGACACCACCTGGGGGTGAGAGAGCTCCGCCTGGGGGTCCTGGGGACCTCAGGGAAGCTGGTTCCATCTGGTTCTCAGGCTCTTGGGCATCCCAGGTGCCACTGGATGCCAAGGAAGAGCTGAGAACAGAGTGAGGGCCCAAGACTTGGATCTAGCCCCGGCCTAGGGGGAAGAGCAGGGAGGAGACTGGCTGAGTTCCACAGGGACCAGGTCCTTGGCTTGTTGATTGCTAGCTTATTTGGCTTGGTTGTGGCCATGGCTAGGAACGCTGGGAGGCCTTCTTCGGGAGACTAGACACAGCTTTTTAGACAAAGGCCTGTTTCATCGGTTCCCACAGCAGATCCCGATAAAGAGAGACAGTCCATGGTTTTAGGGCATTTATTGTTGTGGTGGAGAGTGGTGATGAGTGAATCCATACCCTGCAACCTCAAGAAGGGGTGAGGTTGAAATACCATTTGCAGGGAGGTGTGTCTGGGAAGGGGAGTGGCTAAGCCTCTAGGAGCCACATTAACATGGGAATGTCTTGAGGCTACATGACCACACATCTACCTGTGGAAGGCCTTGGGCATTGCCCTTACCGTGACTGATGGTCACAGACCTATGGAGGAGAGCTTCAGCCTAGTTTCAGAAGCCTGGGGCCTAGGAGCATGGCAAAATGCCTACCATCCCTTGTAGGATATCCCCTACTGGGTCCACTGGGGTTTTAAACCTTAGCTCAACCAGAAACCAAGCTGCCTTTCATAATCCACTGCAATTTAGGCTGCACCCTCTACACATAACCCTCCCAGGGGCCCCTCTAGGAGTCTAACTCTGCTGCATATTGCCCATACATGTTTTTTTGTTTTGTTTTGTTTTTGTGGAGATTTGATGAAACTCTTCCTGACTCCATAACCCCTGTAAAACCCGTGTCACATGAATAGTTCCAAGCTCTGCTACTTGCTTGATTACTAATTGGCTCTCCTCTTGGGTCATGGTTACAATGGCATCTGAATGCATGGGTGGCCAAATCTGATAAAACACTTCCTAAATAGGCATTTTCCAATCTCTTACATTAAACTTTCAATTTTATGCCCAGGAGTCTACAATGAGTAGATTTTTCACTAGTAGCATGTAAGCTGCATATGTAGCAGAGGATAGCCTTATCTGGTATCAATGGGAGAAGAGGCCCTTGGTCCTGTGAAGGCTTGATTTCCCAGGGTGGGGGAAGGCCAAGGCAATGAGGGAGGAGTGGGTGGGTAGGGGATCAGCCTCATAGAAGCAGGGAGAGGAGGGATGGGATAGGAGGTTTCCAGAGGGGAACTTGGGAAAGGGGATAACATTTGAAATGTAAATAAATAAAATATCCAATAAAAAAAAAAGAAAAGAAATAAAAACAAAGCAAAGCAAAACAAAACAAAACAAAAACCACGCTTGTTACGGTTAGGTGCTGGCATCTGGAGTCTCTGTCTATTCTTCGTCCAGTGCAATGGCCCGATACCATGATTGCCACCCCTAATGGCTCTTTACATGTATATTCTAGGATCAAACTCATGTCATTTGAGTAAACATTCTAATAAGAATGAAGATATTGTAAAGAGACACTTGTCCCTGTTTGGCCATTAGAATATCAAAATAATGGAACCTAAGAAATTGGAATTTCTCCAGGAATCTCATGCCAGAAGTAGGAAAAGCTGAGGCTCCAGGGCCATACTAAGAAGGGCTTGTGTCTGGGAAGGATTTATATGTTTTTAGACAAATTTACAAGAGAAATTAGATCTGAGCTTATGGTGATGAGTGAGACCATACCTTGACCAGGACTGCTTACTTACTATGCATACTTATGGTTCTCTTAATCTAAGTCTTATGTTAGCAGGTGGACTGGAGGCAAGGGTGAGGTGGTGTGTGGGGTGAGGACATGTCACTGAACCTCTTTGTTGTTCTTGCTGATGTGGTAGCAGTGATTAAATTTCCATTTTCTGCTTTTCAGAATTACCTATGTAATGGCTTATTGAGGACAGGTAATAAAACCTAGTTTATTGGGAGGGGCTATTAGAGCCAAGTCTCACTACTGTACCCATTAACGTTCTGACTGAATTACCCACTAGTGCAGGAGCTAAGCTCTAATGGTTACAGTTAAACACTCACTTTCTGAACAACCTTCATAGTTTTCACATCTTTCTACTTGGCCTTTTGCTTCAAATTCCCTCTGTAAACCTGACGAGAAGCAGATAGTACCAATCATTCTTGAATGCTATGCTGTCTGGGAATTTCCTCTGCAGATTTGACTACAATTTTTTAATCATGTCTCACTCTCTACATTACAAACCATGGGCAAAACATACACATGTCCTTTGTAAGAACATTACCCAGCCACATCTCATTCAAATGATATGGGTACCTTTGAAAATCACAGAGCTTTCTTGAGGGGCTGGCACCCCAGAACCTTGATGTCCATAAAAGCTGCACTGAGCCAGTGGCTTTTATGTTCTTGTCACTCAAATTCAAACAATGACACAGTTTACAGAGTGAGTTTTAGAGAGAAGATTAGTATCGATTCATACGTGGTAGTTCAAGATGGAAGAAAAGGAAGAGCTATGATGTTTGACGTAGACATGGGTGTCACCTACATGGAAGATAAGCAGCTGTATGGAAAAGCAAGGCAGCTTCAGAGAAAGAGGAAGGAAAGCTTGGAGTTCTACCAAAACTATACTTAAGCTCCTGCAGCACCTGAAACAAAGACATAGAGAAGAAGAAAGAAAAATGATGCACTCCTTTTCAGAAAATGAGTCCTCACTTCTGCATGGGGACTCACAAAGGCAGACCAACTTAGCAGAAGCTCATCACAGCTCCTAGGGTCTGCTTAGAGGGTAAGAATCTGGAGAAGAATAAATCCATTATCTCATTAAAAGGCTAAGAATATCTTAAAGGGAATGTATCATCCTGGCATGACCCCACCTCCCTGAGAGGTAGGCCTTAGCCAGCTCATTAACCTGACCAATCAGAATGTTAGGTCTCCACAAAGGCCAGACACTTCATCACTTCATTCTTTTAACCAGAAGGAAAATGTTTGCTTTTAAGTGATATTTACTACTACTATGGTATTCCTCTCTCTGAGAAGGCAACCCTAAAGTCCCTTAGGAAATAGGCTAAAATGGGGAACAAATACAACACATTTTACCATGACAATCTAGGGATGCATCGCCAAACCTGCTCACTACTAGGGGTTAATGTCTGGACTGGAGTTTTAATGTCTGCTCTCATGTATAGCTTCTAGGCAGGGGTGTTCATTTAGATCCTTTGGAAAGGGATAAGAAACCAAGTATCTTTCCATCATTCCTGACCAGAGTCTTTGATTTTTAATGGATAGACTAGCAGATGAAGAAAAGCAGCAGATACATATCAAAACATCATCAAATTGATGTTTAAACACCCAGTAAAATTCACCTTAGGAAGCCCTGTTAAAACTACAATGCTGGAGTTATTGACTAAAGATTTTTAGACGGAGTTGTTGAGTATAGCTTTTGCTACTCCACCTAAGCCCCTGGAATAGACTGTGCTAAGAGCCCCCACTCAGAGAATATTGGATCTGTGGATGAAAAACACAGACACACCAAGTTGTTTAATTTCAACTTGCCTTATTGGCTCAACTGCTAGGCCCCTCCAATCTACCTCAGCTAGCATGCCCTTCCTGATACTCCCAGCTCAGCACCTTAAATCTGCACTTAATCTCAGTTGCTCAGCCATCTTAAGTCTCATATCAACATCCCCAATCTCCTGCCTGTAGAAGCCGCCTGTGGCTGCTCCACCCGAGATCTCACATGGCTGGTTGGTTATCTCCCTCTGAAGCATGGTGAAACAGTCTCTTTTTCTCCTTGTGTCTACTAGCTTGCCTGTGGGGACCTGGAAGTCCTGCCTATTTCTTTCATCCAGCAATTAGCTGGTGGCATCTTTACTGACAAATCAAGAACCAATTGGGGAACAGGACCTTAGCATCAGAACCATCCCCACACAGAGTCTCTCTCCTCTCTGTAGATGTGCTTTCCAAAAGCTTTTTACATTACTATTGTTCATATATATATGTATATGTATATGTATATGTATATGTATATATATATATATATATATATATATATATATATATATATA
>JADRCH010000276.1:2656552-2687692 GCA_019843965.1 Rhynchomys soricoides
TATATATATATATATATATATATATATATATATATATATATACATATTGTGTATGGGTATTTTGTCTGCATGTATGTCTATGTAACACTTGTGTACCTGGTGCCCACCGAAGCCAAAAGAAAGCAATGATGCCTTAGAACTGGAATTACAGGTAGTGGTGAGGCACTGTGTGGATACCGTGAAACAAACCCAGGATCAAACCTCTGGAAAATCAGTAAATGCTCTTTATCTCTTGAGCCATCTCTCTACAAACCTTACCCCTATACAGTTCCTTTAAGCTACCATGAGGTTCTATTGCATCTGTCTACCTCTTTGAATCAGAACTGCTTAACTTCCTTTTCCTTCTCTTTTGTCTCCTTTTTGATGCTGGTTAGAGCAATACTTTCCTGGTACTCTGAGATTTTCCACAGGTTTTCTAAAGCTCCATTCCCTGCCATGTGGTTATTTATCCACCATGTGGCTGTCTACCATGCCCAACTCAAATATCATGGCTCTCTTTTCCTTCTTCAGCTTTCACCTGTAGATCTACAATAAACTCCCTAAAACACACCCTCTGTGAAATTTTATCCTAACAGTTTATGAGTCAAGAATCCAAAAGTCATTTGGGGTGGGAGAGTCTTTGGCAGCCATTTCAAGACCCTAGCTTGGCAAGAAAGACACTATTCTCAAGGATGCCCCAAGATTATCACTGTGCTGGGGAATTTGAAGAAATGTGAACACAGAGCAGCATTCTATTTTTCCTGCTTTGCCTTTGTCTTACTTACCATCTTCCCACCTTTCTCGTTTACATGCAAGAGGTACCATCATCTCTATCTCATGTTTCTCTTTTTTCTTTGCATCTCCCTTTAAGTTAGGAACTTAATGCATTCATTTAAAACTAGGTAGGCAAGTTTCTGTGGGAAATCTGAACCCTGGTTGCTGAGTGCTAGGAAGGCATCCACAGCAGGAGCAGTATCAAGGGACATGCAGGAGAAACAACAAAAGGCTTTAGAATTCATGGAATATGACCCACCAGTTATCACAACCACCATGGATGTGTCTACAAGAGGCAAGATCCAGTGTCCTGAGGACTTCACGTCGTTGTGCAGTTTTGCTCTGCTTGTTGCCTTCACATCCCTGTTAATCTAAAAGTTGTGTGAAAACTCTAAGGGGGCTTCCAGACCCTCACTGGGCAGTATCTCTGGCACTCACAATAATAATGCTTAATCTTCCGCAGGCATTGCTGCTGGAGCAGATTTATGATTCAATCAGCACCCTAGGAAAGAACTTAGAAATGTAGATTGCCAGCTATGACCACCAACCTTAGAAAAAATTTGGAAAAAATAAACTGTTAATGAAGTTAGGTTAAGATGTTTTAGCTAGTGGCTCTGATGTAGAAAATCTTAGAGAACAACCTGATATTTAGAAAAACACACTCTTAATAGGTGAGCTAAGGGTTTTTTAAGGTCAGGGAACAAGAACAATAGCAGCACTGCAGACTGGACTCTTATTTTTATTAATTTTATTTTTTGCTGTTGAGTCTTTGACCCTACTCCCAGTCTGCCTTTCCACAGTTCCTCATCCCATCCTCCTCCCCCATCTCCAAGAGGATGTCCCCCCTCCCACCCCACTAGGCATCCCCACTCCCTGGGGCCTCAAGTCTCTAGAGGGTAAGGTGCATCTTATCCCACTGAGGCTAGACCAGTCAGTCGTCTTCTATATATGTGTCAGACTGGACTTTTGCTAAAGCTGGGCTGGTGATCAAGGTAATGGATTTCTTATACACATTTTATTTGATACTTTATTTACATTTCAAAGGTTTTCCCCTTTCGAGGTCTCCCCTTTGGAAACTCCCTATCCCATCCCTCCTCCCCCTGCCTATATGCCCACTCCCGCCTTCCCTCCCTGATATTCCCCTATACTGGGGCATCTAACACTCTCAGACCCAAGGTCCTTTCCTCCCACTGATGGCTATCAAGGCCCTCCTTTGCCACATATGTGGCCAGCACCATGGGTCCCTCCATATACATTCATTGGTTGGTGGTTCAAGCTCTGTGAACACCAGGGGGCCTAACTACTTGACACTGTTGCTCCCTACCCATGGGGCTGCAAACTCCCTCAGCTCCTTCAGTCCCTTCTCCAACTCCTCAACCTGAGATCCTACCCTCAGTCCAACAGTTGCTGTGAATTGAATCATGGGTGTTCCAAACTTTTGGGCTAATATCTGCTTATCAGTGAGTACATACTATGTTTGATCTTTTGTGACTGAGTTACCTCACTCAGGATGATATTTTCAAGTTCCACCCATTTGAATCAAAATTTCATGAACTCATTGTTTTTAATAGCTGAGTAGTATTCCATTGTATAAATGTACCACATTTTCTGTATCCATTCCTCTGTTGAGGGACATCTGGGTTGTTTCCAGCTTCTGGCTATTATAAATATGGCTACAATGAACATAGTGGAGCCTGTGACCTTATTACATGTTGGAGCATCTTCTGGGTATATGCCCAGGAATGATATAGCTGGGTCCTCAGGTAGTATAATGTCCAGTTTTCTGAGGGTCCGCCAAAATGATTTCCAGAGAGGTTGTATCAGCTTGCAATCCCACCAGCAATGGAGGAGCGTTCCTCTTTCTCCACATTTTAGCCAGCATCTATCACCTGAGTTTTTGATCTTAGCCATTCTGACTGGTGTGAGGTGGAATCTCAAGGTTGTTTTAATTTGCATTTCCTTGATGAGTAAGGATGTTGAACATTTCTTTAGGTGCTTCCCAGGCTTTCAAGATTCCTCACTTGAGAATTCCCTGTTTAGCTCTGTTCCCCATTTTTTGATAGGGTTATTTGGTCCTCTGGAGTCTAACTTTTTGAGTTCTTTGTATATATTGGATATTAGCCCTCTATCAGATGTAGAGTTGGTAAAGATCTTTTCCCGATCTGTTGGTTGTCATTTTGTCCTATTAACAGTGTCCTTTACCTTACAGAAGCTTTGCAATTTTAAGAGGTCCCATTTGTCGATTCTTGATCTTAGAACTCATGCCATTGGTGTTCTGTTCAGGACCTTTTCCCCTGTACCCATGTGTTCGAGAATTTTTCCCACTTTCTCTTGTATTAGATTCAGTGTATCTGGTTTTATGTGGAGGTCTTTGATCCACTAGGACTTGAGCTTTGTACAGGGAGATAGGAATGGATCAATTTGCATTCTTCTACATGCTGACCTCCAGTTGAGCCAGCACCATTTGTTGAAAATGGTGTCTCTTTTACATTGGATGGTTTTAGCTCCTTTGTCAAAAATTAAGTGACCATAAGTATGTGGGTTCATTTCTGGATCTTCAATTCTATTCCATTGATCTACCTGCATGTAGTTGTACCAATACCATGCAGTTTTTCTCACTACTGCTCTGTAGAACAACTTGAGGACAGGGATGTTGATTTCTACGGAAGTTCTTTTATTGTTGAGAGTCAGTTTTGCTATCCTGGGTTTTTTGTTATTCCAAATGATTTGGAGAATTGCTGTTTCTAAGTCTTTGAAGAATTGAGTTGGAATTTTGATGGGGATTGCATTGAATCTGTAGATTGCTTTTGGAAAAATAGCCATTTTTACTATGTTAATCCTGCCAATCCATGAGCATGGGAAATCTTTTCATCTTCTGAGGTCTTCTTCTATTTCTTTCTTCAGAGACTTGAAATTCTTGTCATACAGATCTTTCACTTGTTTGGATAGAGTCACACCAAGATATTTTATATTGTTTGTGACAATTGTAAAGGGTGTCATTTCCCTAATTTCTTTCTCAGCCTGTTTATGCTTTGAGTATAGTAAGTCTACTGATTTGCTTGAGTTAATTTTATATCCAGGCACTTTGCTGAAGGTGTTTATCAGCTGTAGCAGTTCTCTGATGGAGTTTTTCAGGTCACTTAAGTATACAATCATATCATCTGCAAATAGTGATATTTTGATTTCATCCTTTCAACTTGTATCCCTTTGACCTCCTTTTGTTGACTAATTGCTCTAGCTAGAACTTCAAGTACCATACTGAATAGATAGGAAGAGAATGGGCAGCCTTGTCTAGTCCCTGATTTTAGTAAGAATGCTTCAAGTTTCTCTCCATTTAGTTTGATGTTGGCTACTGGTTTGCTGTATACTGCTTTTAATATGTTTAGGTATGCTCCTTGAATTCCTGATCTTTCCAAGGCTTTTATCATGACAGGATGTTGAATTTTGTCAAATACTTTTTCAGCATCTAATGAAATGATCATGTGGGTTTTTTCTTTGAGTTTGTTTATGTAGTGGATTACATTGATGGATTTCCGGGTATTGAACCATCCCTGCATCCCTGGGATGAAGCCTACTTGATCATGGTGAATGATTGTTTTGATGTGTTCTTGGATTCAGTTTTCAAGAATTTTATTGAGTATTTTTGCATCGATATTCATATGGGAAATTGGTCTGAAGTTTTCTTTCTTTGTTGTGTCTTTGAGAGGTTTTGGTATCAGTATAACTGTGGCCTCATAGAATGAATTGGGTAGTGTTCCTTCTGTTTCTATTTTGTGGAATAGTTTGAAGACTATTGGTGTTAGTACTTCTTTGGAGGTCTGATAAAATTCTGCACTGAACCCATCTGGTCCTGGGCATTTTTTGGTTGGAAGACTTTTAATGACAGCTTCTATTTCTTTAGGAGTTATGGGACAGATTAGATGGTTTATCTGATCCTGACTTAACTTTGATATTTGGTATCTGTCCAGAAAAGTGTCCATTTCATCCAGATTATCCAGTTTTGTTGAGTATAGGCTTTTGTAGTAGAATGTGATGATTTTTTTAATTTCTCCTGATTCTGTAGTTATATCTCCCTTTAAATTTCTAATTTTGTTAAATTGCATACTGTTTCTGTGCCCTCTGGTTAGTCTGGCTAAGGGTTTATCTATCTTGCTAAGGGCTTATCTATCTTGTTGATTTTCTCAAAGAACCAGTTTGGTTTTGTTGATTCTTTGTATAGTTCTTTTTGTTTCTACTTGTTTGATCTCAGGCCTATGTTTGATTATTTCCTGCCTTCTACTCATGTTTGGTGTATTAGCTTCTTTTTGTTCTAGAGCATTCAGGTGTGCTGTTAAGCTGCTAGTGTATGCTCTTTCCTGTTTCTTTTTGGAGGTACTCAGAGTTATGAGTTTTCCTCTTAACACTGCTTTCATTGTGCCCCAGAAGTTTTGGTATGTTGTACTTTCATTTTCATTAAATTATGGGAAGTCTTTAATTTCTTTTTTTATTTCTTCCTTGACCAAGTTTTCATTGAGTAGAGCATTGTTCAGCTTCCATGTGTATGTGGGCTTTCTGTTGTTGCCATTGAAGACCAGCCTTAATCCGTGGTGATCTGATAGGAGCTGTGGGATCATCTCAATCTTCTTCTATATGTTGAGATTTGTTTTGTGACCAATTATATGATCAATTTTGGAGAAAGTACCATGAGGTGCTGAGAAGAAGGTATATTCTTTTGAATAGGATGAAATGTTCTATAGATATGTGTTAAATCCATTTGGTCCATAACTTCTGTTCGTTTCACTGTGTCTCTGTTTAGTTTGTGTTTCCAAGATTTGTCCACTGATGATAGTGGGGTGTTGAAGTCTCCCACTATTATACTGTGAGGTGCAATGTGTGCTTTGAGCTGTAGTAAAGTTTCTTTTACAAATGTGGGTGCCCTTGCATTTCGAGCATAGATGCTCAGAATTGAGAGTTCTTCTTGGTAGATTTTTCCTTTGATGAGGATGAAGTGTCCTTCCTTATCTTTTTTGATCACTTCTGTTTGAAAGTTGATTTTATTCGATATTAGAATGGCTACTCTTACCTGTTTCTTAGGACCATATGCCTGGAAAATTGTTTTCCAGCCTTTACTCAGAGGTAGTGTTTGTCTTTAACATGGAGATGTGTTTTCTGTATGCAGCAAAATGCTGGGTCCTCTTTATGTATCTTGTCTGTTAGCCTATGCCTTTTTATTGAGGAATTGAGTCCACTGATTTTAAGAGATATTAAGGAATAGTGATTGTTGCTTCCTGTTATTTTCTATGTTGTTTTTATGTTTGTGTGGCTATCTTCTTTTGGGTTTGTTGAAAGATTACTTTCTTGCTTTTTCTAGGGTGTAGTTTCCCTCCTTGTGTTGGCATTTTCCATCTATTATCCTTTGTAGGGCTGGGTTTATGGAAAGATATTGTGTAAATTTGGTTTTGTCATGGAATATCTTGGTTTGATGATTTATGGTAATCGAGTGTTTTTCTGGGTATAGCAGCCTGGGCTGGCACTTGTGTTCTCTTAGTGTCTGTATGAGATCTGCCCAAGATCTTCTAGCTTTCATAATCTCTGGTGAGAAGTCTGTTGTAATTCTGATAGGTCTGCCCTTATATGTTACTTGTCCTTTTTCCCTTACTGCTTTTAACATTCTTTCCTTGTTTTGTGTATTTGGTGTTTTGACTATTATGTGATGGGAGAAATTTCTTTTCTGGTCCTATCTATTTCAAGTCTAATCTATTTTGTAGGCTTCTTGAATATTTATGTTCATCTCTTTCTTTAGGTTAGGGAAATTTTCTTCTTTAATTTTGTTGAAGATCTTTACTGTCCCGTTAAGTTGGGAATCTTCACTCTCTTCTATACCTATTATCCACAGGTTTGGTCTTCTCATTGTGTCCTCATTTTCCTGGATATTTTGGGTTTTGCATTTTGCATTTTCTTTGACTGTTGTGTCAATGGTTTTTATGGTATCTTCTGCACCTGAGATTCTCTCTTCTATCTCTTGCATTTTGTTGGGGATTTGCATCTATGACTCCTGATCTCTTTTCTAGGGTTTCTATCTCCAGGGTTGTCTCCCTTTGTGATTTCTTTATTGTTTCTATTTCCATTTTTAGATCTTGGATGGTTCTGTTCATTTCCTTCATCTGTTTGTTAGTGTTTTCTTGTATTTGCTCTTTAAGGGCTTCTAGCTGTTTCCTGTGTTCTCTTGTTTTTCTGTAAGGGAGTTATATATTTCCTTCTCAAAGTCTTCTATCGTCATCTTGAGAAGTGATTTTAAATCTGAGTCTTGCTTTTCTGGTGTGTTGGGGTATCCAGGGCTTGCTGTGGTGGGAGAACTGGGTTCTGATAACGCCAAGTTGCTTTGGTTTCTGTTCCTTATGTTCTTGCCCTTGCCTTTCACCATCTGGTTATCTCTGGTGTTAGCTGGTTTTGCTCTCTCTGAGTGTGGCTTGTCCCTCCTGCAAGCCTTTGTGTCAGTACTCCTTGGAAACCAGCTCTCTCTGAGAGGAATTTGGTTTTGGAGAGCTGTGGTACAGGGTCAGCTCTGGTCTGCAGACAGAAACCAGAAGGATCCTGTCCCCAGCTGTTCCTTGGTTCCTGTGTCCTGATGGCTCTGCGAGGGTCTTGATTGAGGAATTTGAACAGAAGTGTTGATCTTCCTGTGCTCGATGGTGTGTTGGCACTCCTGGGAGACCTGCTCTCTCCTGGCAATGAGTATGGATCCCTGTGCCACAGGAGCAGCTCCCTGGCTGCAGAAGGAAACCAGAAGGCCACTCCTCAGTCCCTGTGTCCTGAGTTCTGGACAGGTCTTGCTAAGCAGAGTTGCTGGCCTTACCCCTGCTCACAGGCCTGTCCACACTCTTGGGAGGGTAGCTCTTTCCCTGTCCTATTTGGGTATGAAGCTGCATGGCACAGACCACAGGCATAAACTGTAAGGCTCCTTTCCCAGGCTGTTCCTAGGTCCCTGTGTCCTGAGGATTCTGGGTGGGTCCCGCTGAGCAGTGGTGCTTGTCTTACCTCCATTCACAGGCTTGTCCACACTCCTGGGATGCTAGCTTTCTCCAGGAGCTATTTGGCTATAGAACTCTGTGGCACAGACTCTCTTATACACATTTTTACCTCAGATTCCTGATATAATTTAATAAAAATTGCTAATGAGTAGATATGCCTTCTGAGGATTTAAAGTAAAAATGACAGATTTTTTTGTATAAAAGCTTAAATTTGTGATTCTTTTAAGATTTTTTAAGATTATTTTTAAGTTAAATAATAAAATAATTGATCCTTTCTTTATAACCACAAACTGTTCCCTTCCTGTGAGAAAAAAACGGTTGAAAAAATGACCTTGCTTGCTCATACTCTGTCAGTCTATAACAAGTTGCTTAGTCACAAATGCATGTGGGTTCTTAAGTATAAATTATTTTCTTTATCTGAACTATGTAATGTTTTTTCATGTAAAAGTCTTGAGGGACATACTGTTTTTCCATAGCCATTCACTAAAAGAAAAACAGAATGTAATCACATTGTAATTCTACTTGAAAGATTTTGCTGGTTTATGCAAGCTGTGGAACAAAAATAAAGTTGTTAGAGCATAGCTTCATCTATCAAATCTATATGTACGCATATATGTGTAAGGTTATTGTAGCCAGTTTGTTAGAGTTTGCTCCGTCCACCAAATGTATATATGTGTATGAGTAAAATGGTTGGAGCCTGCTTGTTGGAGCTTTGCTCCATTCATCCAATATGTCTGTCTGTCTGTATGTATGTATGTATGTATGAAAATTTATTGGAGCCGGCTTGGCTTCATTCACTAAGTGTCTGTGTGTGCGTGTGTGTGTGTGTGTGTGTGTGTGTGTGAATTTTCCCCCTTTCTTTTCTCTAATCACTGGCTGCCATAGGCAGCAGTCCCTGTTGGTTGCTATCTGGACCAACCCCTGTCACCCCATAGGCTGCTATTAGCACTGACCCTAACTCCACACTTACTGCCTTCCTCTCAGTGCCTTCCTTGGATTAACCCTGTGGTGTGGAAGCAGGCCAGAGAGTTCCTCCTCTTGTCCAGAAGAAAATAGTTTTCCATAATGGGCCATTACTATTGCTAGTACATGGTTCTCAATGGAGTTCTTACATTACCAAACGCTTACCCTCATGATTGCCAACTTTATTGTCCTATATCAGCATCCTGTTCTTCCAAGATTGCTCATTAAGCTTTGCTTACAGCATTCTGAGGCTGCTCTAGCTAAAGCCCACAGCTCACACTTTTCCACATTCTCCACACAAACAAGTTCAAAAAGCATAAGAGCAACCTGATCAAGGTTGGTCACAGAAATGACTCCACTTTTCTGAATCAGTTTTCCTAATGGAGAATTACTGACAATCATTACAATGTCTATGTTGCCCTTCTATTGTTATTCTTCTGCTCTCATCCTTTCTATTCTCAATTTGAAAATCATCTTTGGTTTGCACTTTAATTTATGATATATAAAACATGGAGGAACCCACTTACATGTATTGATTTAATTTTTTTTTTTTTTTGTTTAATAACACATGGCTTGGTTCTCCATTGCTTTATGTCAGCACCTGTTGGGTTCCCTCTGCTCCACTCTACCTGCTTGTGGCAGTTTCTTCTCCACACTACAGCTTTTGAATGTTGAGATTTGTCCTCCTTGTTGATAATTCTTGTTCTATCTGTCTAGCTCTAAAGAATTACAATGTTATAAAATTGCACAAGTTTTACCTATTGGACAGCAAATGCTAGTGTGCTAGGACTGAGAACATCTTTTAAAATATATCGATTCATTACTTCCAGAGACAACTCTATAACACCATAACACTGGTTGAGGGGGGAAGAAGAAAATGTTGTGCTTTAACAGATCAGAATTATAATTAGGCTATTCATTGTTGGGATGTGAATTTAGACTCACAAAAAAGCAAACATTTCCCTGGTTTGTGCTCTTAATTCCACTAGCAAATCTTAGTTTCTTAAATGCATAACATCCCATCTCAGGGGGTATTCATCCCCCAAAATAATCCCAGCTTCTCACATAATTGCAAATATTAATCCCTGGGACCAGTGCAGCACTTTGTTGATTCTATTACAACAATTTTTCCACACACAATGACTGCAGACCTGTGTTGTCACAGCACAGGCGCCTTTGTCACCCCCCAGAGATGCAGCCAGTACTGTGCTGCTGAGACCAGAACATTCTTTAGAACCCTTGGAGGGCTCTCCAGCACACTGCACTATCTGCAGCCCTTTGCACAGAGCACACAGCTCTGAGCTGGCTGGGGAGGAGGAAAGGTTTTGTTTTTCTGAGAAGTTCCTGATTATGTTGATGTGCTGCTCTAGAGATCAGGCTTGAGGAATTAAAGGATAAACCTGAGCCCTGTCAAATCAGCTCTCACTAACAAACAGTACCACAGTGGGAGACTTAAAATGGGGCCTGTGTTTCTCTTCCAAAAAGAAAAGAAACAGAAAGCCAGAAGGTACTAACAGTCTTAGCAAAATGTCAGGCTATAAAATTACCATTAAAACCTCAGTAGTTTTACAACATACTAATAGAAACCAGGAAGGTGGATAACATTTGAAATGTAAATAAATATAATAACCAATAAAAAAAAATTCTGAGAAAAAAATCAGGAAAACAGCCCCATTCACATTGAATTGACAATGGCGTTAAACTTAACTAATTATAAAATACTTTGAAATACATTTAATCAAGTAACTGAGTGACTTCTATTCTGACAACTTTAAAACACACACACACACACATGCACACACACACAGAATTGGAGAAGATTCTAGAAAATGGGAAGACATTGCACATATATGAATTAGAGGAATTAAAATGGCATTCACCAAAAATAATCTAGAGATTCGGTGTAATCTTCTTAAAAATTCCAGGGCTATTCTTCACAGAAATAGAGGAAAATACTAAATCCATATAAAAGCACAAAAGACCTCAGAAACCCAAAGCATGGCTGAGCAAAAAAAAGCTGTTTCCTCAATGATCAAAGATATCGAGTGTGTTTCGTGTCTTTAGTGTATATGTGTACAGGTTCTTTATGGAAAAAATGCCATCTAAGCCTTCCACCCACTAAAAATTAAGTTGTTTGTTGTTGTTTTATATTGTAGCAGTTTAGTGTGGATACCAGAATTATATTAAATATGATATGTAAATATTTTCTCAAAGACAAAACCCAATGCTGGTGGTATCAACTTACCACAAGAGCAAAGAGCCCCCTGGGTGTCTACCTCAGAAATCGAGCTCTAATCCCTGAAAAACCGCTTTGCCAGAGGGAAGAACAGGGTTAAGAAGCTGTGCTGTATTGTGGTACTGTAGTCCCTCCTCCTTGAAGCTACAAGATCAAATTATGACCCTACCCAATATCTTGCTCCTTATTATATAGGTTATGTTTGACTAAATCATGTTGTGTGAAATTCCCACCAACTTCCCAAATTTTTAAGTCAGACGTGTTTTTAATTCGGGGTATTTCTCCTTCAGACTCTCTGGTCATGTTGTTTATGATGACACACTTTCCTAATCTGTAAGGTATCTCTTGCAATGAAACTCTTCTTCGGGTTTTCAAGGATGGCCTTCCTTTCCCTTTAAGACCGTATCACTGATATGATGTACTCTCTCCTAATGCTCTCCTACCTCAAGGCCCAATCATGGCCCCATGGCCCTGCGGCTCTCTCTCCTAATAAACCTCCTTCTGAAGGATAATTAGGCTCTGTTTTCTTTCTCCCAAACCTGCCATCTATTCTTTGTTGTAAGACATACCCCATTTCCAGTTATACTACAGAGTCATAGTAACAAAAACAACATGGTACTGGCACAAAAACAGATTCATAAATTCACAGAATAGAATAGGGATTCCAGATATATACCCATGCAGCTCCAACTTCCTGATATTTAATAAAGGGTCTAAAAGTATACATTGTAGAAACAGTGCCTTTAACAGTGGAATCAAGGAAACTGGAGAGCTACACGCAAAATAATAAAACAAGACTGCTATCCCTCACTTCATGCAGAAATCAGCTTCAAAAAAATTAAGGATTTTAAAACCTGAAATACTAAACCTATTAGTAGAAAAAGTAGGATGCCCTGGCCTGCAAGAGTTCAGCAGGAACCTGGGGAGGGGGCAAAAGAATGGGGGACAAGAGACTCTGAAGAAGGAGAGCAAGTCATGTATTCTGGTCAAGCTCTCAAATTTTATTTCAGGGCAGTAGCTTATAAAGGCAAGCAAGAGGGAAGGTTAAACATGGTCCAAGGCTAACCCACTATCGTAACTGGCTTCCGGGAAGCAACAGATGTTCTTTGAGTCCCTGGAACCCGAGATCGCACCGTCCTTTCTTAACCTTTCACTTTAACTGACTAGGCTTCCCAGAACAGCAGGTAATTTCATGGGTTTGGCTCCCAGCAGTAGGATGAGGGAAGTTTTCCAAATTAAGGCAACAAAAAAAAGTTTTTCAGTAGGACTCTAGTTGCCCAGAAAATAATGCTAGCAATTTACAAACAAACAAACAGAAACAACAACAACAACAAAACCAAAAAGATGTATTTTATGGAATTAAAAAAATAAACTTGTGCTATGAAAATAGCTAATCAAATGAAAAGACAGTCTACAAATTTTTTTGTTAGATATACATCTGACAGGTTATCTATAATATATAAAGACTCAACTCAATCACAAATCGAACAATATGCTGAAGAATGAGCAAACAGTTATCAAAAAATAAAATAGATATAGCCCAAATGGAAAAATTATTAATATTATAATTAATATTAAATTATTAATAGTAATTATTAATTAATATTAATTTATTAAAAATTATTAATATTAAATTGGCCTCCAGAGGGGTGCAAGTTAAAACTACATTGAGATTCCTTCTTATGCAGTCAGAATGGCAGTCGCCAAGAAGATGAATAGTGCGTGTCAGTGCAGTTGTAGACAAAAAGAAGCCCCATGTACTGCTGATGAAGACAATAAGTAGTCCTGCCACTAGGGAAATCAATATAGAGGTTATTCAGAAACTAAAAATAGATCTACCAGATGGCCCAGCTACTATTTTGGGGTATTTGCCCTAAAAACTTCAAGCCAACACATTACAGAGATATTTGCACATCAGCATTTATTTTAGCTCTAGTCTCCATAGCCAAGTCATGGCCCCAACCTAGGCAGCTAACAACAGAAATTGTTATGAAAAGTTATGTGTATGCCTTGGACTTGTTTTTCAGCTGTAAAGATTAAAGTACTATCATTTGTAGGTAAATGGATGCCATTGCAGTTAATTACACTAAGTGGGTCAACTACACCTCAAAAAAAAAAAAAAAAAAAGAAAGAAAAAAGAAAAAAGAAAAAAAAAGCATCAAACGTTTTCTCTCACTTGTAGTTTAAGAGTTAAGAGTTTATGTTAAGAGGAATGAATTGGCCTGAGCCAGGCTGCCTTCATGACAGGCTGCAAACTAGCAGTTCAGAAGATGAAGCTTGAGTTTCTACTTCCCAGATCTGGACAAGTCAGCTACTGGAACAACCACAGGCTTATGTAAAAAGGTGCCCTGCTCAGCTTGCAGAAGGACAGTTAGCCAAAGTTGCGCCCAAGAGATCAAAAGCTTCTCTTCCTTGCAATGAAGCAAGAATAGTTAGTCAAGTATGCTTGATGCTTGAAGCAAGACCCTAACCAATCATAGCATCACCCAGACCCCCAGAGATAGAACCCTCCAATCAAGATATAGACCACCTACCTCTCCCTAATGTTCCTCTTTTTGGGCCCCTGCATGCAGGAATTTGTTCAATACACTCTCTTTGCTTTTGCATATATTTGAGACTGGGGCATCATTCTTCAGCGATTCATGGATCCTAACAATCTAGATGGATAAACTCAAGTAGGTTATATACTTAACAAAGAGAAATTGTTTGGGATGAAAGAGGACTGATAGGTAAATGGGGAAAAAGAAATGACAAGGGGAGGATGGAGAAGAGGCCCAAAGCATGTTATATATTTGTATGAAAAACTAATCCAGTATCAAATGCAATGAATACATGTTCATAGCAAATAAACAAACCCAGACGATAAGTAAGAGCTAAGGTAGGAGTGAGTCAACTGAAAGAGTGAGACCAGTGGTGGAGGCAGAGATCTGTGAGCACTGAAGCCTGCACAACATTTTATCTAGATCTCCACAAGGAAAAATCTGTTTCTATCGTAATTACTTTAAATTAAATCCTAACACAGGAGGCAGGGTGTGGCTAGATGAATTCAGACCCTCAGTGCCCCCTACTACCAGTCCTCTTAATTACCTGTTGAGCTGGAAGTTTTTCTAGTTCTACCTGTGCTCACCTTCCTCAGAAATAATAGAATGAGAAATGGGGAAAGACATATTTGACAACCAAGTATGGTTTTGTTTAAATGTTACCATGAACTGGAAAGATTTGCAGTTGACCTGGAGTTCTAAAAGGCTTTGATTCCTTAAGTATCATCCAGCAGAATGCACTGAGCACAAGATTATAATTAGGTTCTCACTCCTCTGAGCAGCCTGCAAAATAAGTAAAAAAAAAAAAAAATCTAGTGTTGATGTAATGACTTCAGGTAGGAAGCCCGGAGAGAAAAAAAACATTTAACAGGCTTGATGCAAAGTGTGTGTGTTGGAGAGAACCCTAGAGAGAAAGTTAAGTGTTGGCAGGAAAGCCCTCTTTTCAGATGTTGATTTGAGCTCCCAATTAGGGGGGGGATATATTGGCTCCGAGGAAAGTCTGGCCCCAGAGAAACACTGTGGGGATGACAGTAGCAGCTGACTGCTGTGCAGGAGGCAGGATTGCTACTTTAGCTGCCACCTCTAGAATCCGAGGGTCAGAACACATTATAGTGGGTGGAAAATGTGAATCATTGTTAGAACAATAATAAAAGTGTTTCAAAAGGTGAAGCAAGACTTTATGTAGAGGCTCAATCCATTCCTTGTTTACAAGTCGGATCAACATAGAATAAGAATAGGTGCTAAATACCTTTTTAAATGTTGCTCCTGTGGAATGCTCAAGGTAAGTGGTGCAAAAGCACTTTAATGCAGAATTGTAAGGGTTCCCTCCTAATGCTTCAGATTCAGGTTGGAATCTGTGATGTTTAACTGTGGTAACCAGGATGAGATAATTACTGACACAGAATTGTTTTCTTTACATCAAAATAGCTAATGTACACCAGCTGAACTGTGACAACTTAAAAAAAAAAAAAGGTCCCTCTTCCAGAAATCCACAAAGAGAAATATGGCATCTCCAGAGTATTAGAGAGCAGATTCAAGCTCAAAACTGTAATTAATGGGAATGTAATTTTACTTGATGTAAAAAAAAATATTCTGGGGGCAGGGAGTGCTTCAGAGATGGTTCAGTGGGGTTCAGTGGTTAAGAGCACAGGCTACTCTTACAGAGAACTCTGGTTCAATTCCCAGCACCAACAAGGTAGCTCATATTTGTCTATAACTTCTGTTTCAGGGGATCTGACATCCTCACACAAGTATATATGCAGGCAAAATACCAATGCACATAAAATAAAATATATAAAACATTTTTTAAAAACTTTAAAAAAGAAAGAAGATATATTTGATGGTTGGCTTTACGTTAACACAACCTAGAGTCGCCCAGGAAGAGACTCTCAATTTTTTTTACTTCGGATTAGCCTATGGGTGTGTCCATGGGAATTATCTTCACTGAGATGGTAAATATTGAGTTCACTGTGGGCAGCACCATTCCCTGGGCAGGCGGTTCTGAACCATATAAGAACACAGAAATTGGGGTTGGACAGAGGAAGAGAGGAAACAGGAGAGAGAGGGGGGGTCCTTTTGGAACAGGGAAAGCATATAGCTTGTAGAGCACCTTTGAGTACTTCTAAAGACAGCAAGGAAGAAACTTTTGAGTCAAGGTCAAGAGTAGCTACACAGGAGCTCCAGATACAGGGACCGAGGAACAGCCAGGAGGTAAGAACCTTCTGGTTTCCATCTGTGGTGGGAGACCTCTTCCTGGGCACCAGGGCTCCATAGCCAAATAGCGCTGGGAGTGTCCCGCGCTACCGTCTCGCCAGCAAGAACGACGCGGCACACATAGGATCCTTCTGCAGTAAAGCTTTAATGCATCTTGAGAGGGAGAGCATAAGCTTGCCACGAGTGGTGACCCCGAACAACAGAACGCCCGTCCCTTATATAGGTCACAGCGCTTGCCTGGGACGTGGAGCTTCCCCATTGGCTCCCCGCACGTCAGGCCAGATGACGCCACGAGAGAGGCTGAGACTCTGAGGTGGAAAATTACCAGGTACCTGCGCACTAGCCTGTTTACAACTTGTCCTCGGCCGGATGTAGGCGCCATCTTGTAATGGCGAATGTGGGTGCGACTCGGGTGGCTTCCCACATCTCCCCCTTTTTATTTCTGTAAGCAAAGTAGGACACTCTTAAGAGGGCGGAGACAGAGGTCAAATCCCCTGACCAAAAGGTGGGGCCTTGTACAGGAGACGACCCCTAAGCTCATGCGCGCCCGAGGTCTTCCTGACCTGCCCAGTGCCGTTTTTTAGAGGGAGGGGAACTAGGGCACTCAACCCTCATGTAGATGACATATCTCCCAAGGCGGCCCACAATGATGACCGCCTTGTGCGATGCTTTGCTCGACATCCCTCAAGAGCTGCTCAGACCAAACACTCTACCCAGTGCAATGAGACTAGACTCGCGGGTGTGCAAGAACTGTCTGGCTGGCGACCTACCGCTATTGTTTAAGCATGGACAGCCAAACACCGGCCGGGGCTCCTTGTTCTAAGGCAATAAGCGCCTGCGCAATGACCACCTTGTCTCTTTTAGTCTGGGCCCTGAGTTTGCAGATGAGCCATAGGAGCAACACCAACCCACAGCAGAGCGCTGCTCCAAACAATCCTACCCCCACCCATTCCTTGAAATAAGAAATTGCCGAGGAAATCCATGAAGAGAGGCCCTCGGTCAAGGACAGGTCAAGACGGGTGGAGTTGATCTGAATAATTGCTGTCTGCAGTTCTCGCAAGGTTTCATCAAATTTAAGGGTCCAATTCTGTAACATATACTGTGAAAGACTTTTAGACAGGTTAGCTGCTTTTGTAAATCTATCATATTGTATGGAAGTAACACAGAGTCCTGGCAACTTTTGTTCACAGCCCTGTCGGGGGGACAGTTCTTCCCCGTTTTATCCTCAATCTCTCCCTCGTCCTTAGACTTACCAGGAGGTCCTTTTTCCTTCCTGAGATCTCTTTCCTTTTTCCCCGTTTTGTCCTCAATCTCTCCCTCGTCCTTAGACTTACCAGGAGGTCCTTTTTCCTTTTGGGTACCCATCCTCTCACTCCATTCAGATTCTGACATGGTGTCCTGGACCCTTTCAAGGGCGATTTGCCCCTCCCTTACAGCATCTACACAGGCCTCATCTTGTTCACAGCAATACAAAGACAGTAAAACCAAAATGAGGGCACCTAACACAATTAGCAAGGCTTCAACAGCATTAGACCAAAAAGGGGGCAATCCCAAGTCAAGACCCAGGGTCAACATGCCTTTCCGAACCTACCTCCCTGCAGTTCTGAATCCTCCCTGTTTCCAGGGGGCCTCCAAAGGTGCTTGATGATGACAAAGTTCCCGGGTTTCGGCACCAGATGTCCCGCGCTACCGTCTCGCCAGCAAGAACGACGCGGCACACATAGGATCCTTCTGCAGTAAAGCTTTAATGCATCTTGAGAGGGAGAGCATAAGCTTGCCACGAGTGGAGACCCCAAACAACAGAACGCCCGTCCCTTATATAGGTCACAGCGCTTGCCTGGGACGTGGAGCTTCCCCATTGGCTCCCCGCACATCAGGCCAGATGCCACCACGAGAGAGGCTGAGACTCTGAGGTGGAAAATTACCAGGTGCATGCGCACTAGCCTGTTTACAACTTGTCCTCGGCCGGATGTAGGCGCCATCTTGTAATGGCGAATGTGGGTGCGACTCGGGCGGCTTCCCACATGGGAGAAAGCTAGCCTCCCAGGAGTGTGGACAAGACTGACTGCTCACAGGGACCCACCTAAAATACCCAGGTCACAGGGACTGAGGAACAGGGATCTGGTTTCTTTCGGTGGCTGGAGAGCAGATCCTGTGAAACAGGGCTCCATACTCAAATAGTGCCAAGAGAAAGCTGGTATAACAGGAGTGCCAACACACCTTTACGCACAGGCAAGACCACCACTTCTTTTCAAATTCACTGGACCAAGAGGGACCCTAGAAGAGCCATCAGGACACAGGAAACAAGAGTCAGCTGGTGATTAGATCCTTCTTGTTTCTGTCTGCACCCCAGAAATGACCCTGCACCACAAATCTCCAAACCAAATTCCTCTCAGAGAGAACTGGTCTCCAAGGAGTATTGACACCTAGGCTTGCAGGAAAGACAAGCCGCAGTCAGAGAGAGTAAGACCAGCTAACACCAGAAATAACCAGATGGTGAAAGGCAAGGGCAAGAACGCAAGGAACAGAAACCAAGACTACTTGGCATCATCAGAATGCAGCTCTCACAACACAGCAAGCCCTGGATACCGCAACACACCAGAAAAGGAAGATTCAGACTTAAAATCACATGGCAAGAGGATGATAGAAGATTTTAAGAAGGAAATAAATAACTCCCTTAAAGAAATACAAGAGAACATAGGTAAACAACTGTAAGCCCTTAAAGAGGACACACAAATATCCCTTAAAGAATTACAGGAAACCACAATCAAATAGGCAGAATTACAGGAAAACACAATCAAACAAATGAACAAAACCATCCAGGAATTAAAAACAGAAATAGAAACAATAAAGAAATCACAAAGGGAGACATCCCTGGAGTTAGAGAACCTAAGAAAGAAATCAGGAGTCATAGATGCAAGCATCACCAACAGAATACAAGAGATGGAAGAGAGAATTTCAGGTGTGGAAAATACCATAGAAAACATAGACACAACAGTCAAAGAAAACACAAAATGCAAAAAGCTCCTAACCCGAAACATCCAGGATATCCAGGAAACAATGAGAAGACAGAACTTGAGGATAATAGGTATAGAAGAGAGTGAAGATTTCCAACTTAAAGGACCAGTAAATATCTTCAACAAAATTATAGAAGAAAACTACCCTAACCTAAAGAAAGAGATGAACATAAACATCTAAGAAGCCTACAAAACTCCAAATATATTGGACCAGAAAAGAAATAACCTCCCATCGCATTATATGCAAAACTCCAAATACACAAAATAAGGAAAGAATATTAAAAGCATTAAGGGAAAAAAGGCAAGTAACATATAAAGGCAGACCTATCAGATTTACACCAGACATTTCACCAGAGACTATGAAAGCTAAAAGATCTTGGGAAGATCTCATACAGACTCTAAGAGAACACAAATGCCAGCCCAGAAAAACTCTCAATAATCATAGATGGTCAAACCAAAATATTCTATGACAAATCCAAATTTGTACAGTATGTTTCAACAAACCCATCCCTACGAAGAATAAAAGATGGAAAACACCAACTCAAGGAGGAAAACTACACAGAAAAAAAGCAAGAAAGTAATCTTTCTACAAACTCAAAAGAAGATAGCCACACAAACATATAAACAACATCGAAAATAACAGGAAGCAACAGTCACTATTCCTTAATATCTGGTAACATCAATGTTTTCAATTCCCCAATAACAAGACATAGACTGACTGACTGGATCCATAAACAGGACCCAGCATTTTGCTGCATCCAGGAAATGCACCTTTTTATTAAAGACAAACACTACCTCAGAGTAAAGGGCTGGAAAACAATGTTCCAGGCAAATGGCCCCAAGAAAAAGGCTGGAGTAGCCATTCTAATATCGGATAAAATCGACCTTCAAACAAAAGTCATCAAAAAAGATAAAGAAGGACACTTTATACTCAACAAAGAAAAAAATCTACCAAGAAGAACTCTCAATTCTGAACATCTATACCCAGAATGCAAGGGCTCCCACATTCATAAAAGAAACTTTATTAAAGCTCAAAACACACATTGCACCTCACTAAATAATAGTGGGAGACTTCAACATCCCACTATCATCAATAGACAAATCTTTGAAACATGAACTAAACAGAGATACTGTGAAACTAACAGATCTTATGAATCAAATGGATTTAACAGATATCCATAAACAGGACATTTCATCCTACATCAAAAGAATAGACCTCAGCACCTCATGGTACCTTCTCCAAAATTGATCATATAATTGGTCACAAAACAAACCACAACAGATATAAGAAGATTGAAATAAGCCCATGCCTCCTATCAGATCACTATTGAATAAGGCTGATCTTCAATGGCAACAACAACAGAAAGCCCACATACAAATGGAAGCTGAACAATGCTCTACTCAATGATAACTTGGTCAAGAAAGAAATAAAGAAATAAATTAAAGACTTCCTAGAATTTAATGAAAATGAAAGTACAACATACCCAAACCTATGGGATACAATGAAAGCAGTGTTAAGAGGAAAACTCATAGCTTTGAATGCCTCCAAAAGGAAACTGGAGAGAGGACACACTAGCAACTTAATAGCACACCTGAAATCTCTAGAACAAAAAGAAGCTAATACACCCAAGAGGAGTAGAAGGCAGGAAATAATCAAATTAAGGGCTGAAATCAACCAAGTGGAAACTAAAAGAACTATACAAAGAATCAACAAAACCAGGAGCTGGTTCTTTGAGAAAATCAACAAGATAGATAAACCCTTAGCCAAACTAACAAGAGGGCACAGAGACAGTCTGCAAATTAACAAAATCAGAAATGAAAAGGGAGATATAACAACAGATTCTGAGGAAATTAAAAAAATAATCAAATCCTACTACAAAAGCCTATAAGCAACAAATTGGAAAATCTGGAGGAAATGGACAATTTTCTAGACAGATACCAATTACCAAAGTTAAATCAGGATCAGATAAACCATCTAAGCAGTCCCATAACCCCTAAAGAAATAGAAGTAGTCAATTAAATTCTCCCAACCAAAAAAAGCCCAGGACCAGATGGGTTCAGTGCAGAATTCTATCAGACCTTCAAAGAAGACCTAATACCAATACTCTTCAAGCTATTCCATAAAATAGAAACGGAAGGAACACTACCCAATTCATTCTATGAGGCCACAGTTACACTGATACCAAAGCCCCACAAAGACCCAACAATAAAAGAAAACTTCAGACCAATTTCCCTTACAAATATCAATGCAAAAATACTCAATAAAATTCTTGCAAACCGAATCCAAGAACAAATCAAAATGATCATTCACCATGACCAAGTAGGCTTCATCCCAGGGATGCAGGGATGGTTTAATACCTGGAAATCCATTAATGTAATCCACTACATAAACTCAAAGAAAAAAACCCACATGGTCATTTTGTTAGATGCTGAAAAAGCATTTGACAAAGTTCAACATCCCTTCATGATAAAAGTCTTGGAAAGACCACGAACTCAAGGACCATACCTAAACATAGTAAAAGCAATGTACAGCAAACCAGTGGCCAACATCAAACTAAATGTAGAGAAACTTGAAGCAATCCCACTAAAATCAGGGACTAAGCAAGGCTGCCCTCTCTCTCCCTATCTATTCAATATAGTACTTGAAGTTCTAGCTAGAGCAATTAGACAACAAAAGGAGGTCAAAGGGATACAAATTGGAAAGGAAGAAATCAAAATATCACTATTTGCAGATAATATGATGGTATACTTAAGTGACCCCAAAAAACTCCACCAGAGATCTCCTACAGCTGATAAACACCTTCAGCAAAGTGGCCAGATAGAAAATTAACTCAAGCATATCAGTAGCCATCCTACACTCGAAGGATAAACAGGCTGAGAAAGAAATTAAGGAAATGACACCCTTCACAATTGTCACAAACAATATAAAATATCTTGGTGTGACTCTAACCAAGCACGTGGAAGATCTGTATGACAAGAACTTCAAGTCTCTGAAGAAAGAAATCAAAGAAGACCTCAGAAGATGGAAAGATCTCCCATGCTCATGGATTTGCAGGATTAACATAGTTAAAGGCTATCCTGCCGAAAACAATCTACAGATTCAATGCAATCCCCATCAAAATCCCAACTCAATTCTTCATAGACTTAGAAAGAGCAATTCTAATATTCATATGAAATAACAAAAAACCCAGGAGAGCAAAAACCATTCTCAACAATAAAAGGACTTCTGGGGGAATCAGCATCCCTGACCTCAAGCTGTACTACAGAGCAGTCGTGATTAAAAAACTGCATGGTATTGGTACAGTGACAGGGAGGTAGACCAATGGAATAGAATTGAAGACCCACAAATGAACTTACACACTTATGGTCACTTGATCTTTGACAAAGGAGCTAAAACCATCCAGTGGAAAAAAGACAGCATCTTCAACAAATGGTGCTGGTTCAACTGGTGGTCTACATGTAGAAGATTGCGAATTGATCCATTCCTATCTCCCTGTACAAACCTCAAGTCCAAGTGGATCAAGGACCTCCATATAAAACCAGATACACTGAATCTAATAGAAGAGAAAGTGGGGAAAAGTCTTGAACACATGAGCACAGGGGAAAAGTTTCTGAAAAGAACACCAGTGGCTTGTGCTCTAAGATCAAGAATCTACAAGTGGGACCTCTTAAAATTACAAAGCTTCTGTCAGGCAAAGGACACTGTAAATACGACAAAACAGCAGCCTACAGATTGGGAAAAGATCTTTACCAGTCCTACATCCGATAGAGGGCTAATATCCAAGATATACAAAGAACTCAAGAAGCTAGACTCCAGAGATCCAAATAACCCTATCAAAAAATGGGTAACAGAGCTAAACAGAGAATTCTCAACTGTGGAAACTCAAATGGCTGAGAAGCACCTAAAGAAATGCACAACATCCTTAGTCATCAGGGAAATGCAAATCAAGACAACCCTGAGATTCCATCTTACACCTGTCAGAATGGCTAAGATCAAAAACTCAGGTGACAGCAGATGTTGGCGAGGATGTGGAGAAAGAGGAACACTCCTCCATTGCTGGTGGGAATGCAAGCTGATTTCTCTGGACATCAGTTTGGAAGACCCTCAGAAAAAATGTACATAGTACTATCTGAGGACCCAGCTATTCCATTGCTGGGCATATACCCAGAAGATGCTCCAACATGTGATAAAGACACATGTTCCACTATGTTCATAGCAGCCATATTTATAGTAGTCAGAAACTAGAAACAACCCAGATGTTCCTCAGCATAGGAATGGATACAGAAAATGTGGTACATTTACACAATGGAATACTACTCAGCTATTAAAAACAATGACTTCATGAAATTCGCAGACAAATTGGTGGAACTTGAAAATATCATCCTGAGCGAGGTAACGCAGTCACAAAAGAATGAACATGGTATGTACTAACTGTTAAGTGGTTATTGGCCCAAAAGTTTGAAATACCCAAGAGTCACTTCATAGCAACCACAGGACTGAGTGTGAGTTCCCAGATGGAGCACTAGGAGAAGGGACTGAAGAAGCTGAGAGAGTTTGCAGCCCCAGGGAGGGAGCAACAGTGGCAACTGGCCTGACCCCTCCATACTCCTGGAGACTGAATCACCAACCAGGGAATACACATGGAGGGACCCATGGTGCTGGCCACATATGTGGCAGAGGAGGGTCTTGTTAGCTGTCAGGAGGAGTAGAAGCCCTTGGGCCTGAGGGTGTTAAATCCCCCAGTATAGGAGAATGCCAAGGAGGGAAGATGAGAGTGGATGGGTGGGTGGGTGGGGGGAACACCCCCATAGTGGCAGGGGGAAGGATAGGGAATGGGGAGGTTCCAAAGGGGAGATCTGGAAAGGGGAAAACATTTGAAATGTCAATAAAGTATGAAAAAAAGATATAGAAATACTAACTTTATTACTGGCAATTTTAATTCACCAGAAGTAAGTAGATAGTATTAATCATATAATTGTTCACAAGTCTGATTAATATGTTTTGCTTAAAAATTAAAAGTTATAAAATAAAAAAAAAAAAGATTAGCTACACAGTGGCCATTATAAACAATAAAAAAAGAGAGTACCGAAATTAAGCTTATATAAACAAGCTAGCCAGCAGGTATTAATTTCTTTCCACTCTTAACCATGGCTGTTGTATGACCAGTTGTCATGAACTCCTGATGCTGTGAATTCCCTGCAATGATAGAGTGTGAGCTGGGATTGTGAGCTAAAATAGACATTTTCTTTCCTAAATTGCTGGTTGTTGGGGCATTTTATCACACTACATAGGATCCTAGGACACATATTACCAGAAATGTTTTACCAGTGATTACATGTAATACATGACATCTTTTTTTTTTTTTTGAAAAAAAATATTATACATAGGCAGTGTTTAAAAAAAAAAAAAAGTGAATCTCCATCATAGCAACATCCTGAAACTAGTAAATGATGGTCCCCAGAACACACTACCACAAACTATGACACTGTAGAGTAAGCGAGAAAAAAACCATTCACACCCACCACTATTTTTTTTTCTTTTTCTGGGACTTGAGCACAGGGGCATATTAGCCACTGGATACTTTATAAAGTAATAGGATTTATTTGACTCAAGAATCCTCTGGATAAAATGTCTGCACATCATGGAAACACCAGTGTCCTGATAGGATGGCCTCAAATCACACAGATTTTCCTCAAGAAAGCTAAGTCACTCCTCAATTCCAGCATGAACTTCTTCCTAGCGCCCAGGAGCTTACTGCCTTCTACTAGGCTCCATCTTTTAAAGCTTCCAGAATCTTAGCACTGCCCCACTGTGGCAAAAGCTTCTAGTACATGACCATTTGTGAGACGGATACACTCTCACCACAGTCAAACCATAGAGAACCCTGTGCAGAGCTCACATGTTAGAATATTTCCAGATTTTCCATGAGGTCCAACTTCATCTCTTTATGGCAGGACTAAGAGGCATGACACTTCATGTTCCCATTGCCTCCCAAGTTGTACTTTATAGCTATGCCCTTTGTCGCACAGCTGCAGGCAAATAGCAATGGTGCTTGGCTGTGAACTCAGGGTCCTCTTCACTCTTCCACTGCCTCACAAGGCTGCTACTCAAGATTTCCCACCATCTGGCACGGGCACTTCCATTCTAAGGAATGACTTCCTGCTATATGTTAGGCATTCTCTGTATCTAACTGTCAAAGCTATATGACACATAGAGCTCATTACTTGTTTGTTTGTTTGTTTGTTTGTTTGAGACAGGACCCCATTATGAAGTTTAGACTGGCCTTGAACTCATGATTCTTCTACCTCATCTCCTTGAATATTGGGATTGCAGGCATGTGCCAGCACATTCAGATCTCATGTAGCACTTCCTTTGGCTGTCATCACACCTTGTAAAAATAAGCAGTGCATATCCTGTCCTCTCATTCTGCAGATATAGAAGGGAATTTTCAGCTACTAGGCAAAGAACTTCATCAAGACAGGATGTCAGATCTTAGAACATCTAATCCCATAGTCTTCACATTGCATGTGGTCACATGTTTCCCATGCTGTCTCCCAGATCTGCTCATGCAACAAGCTAACTCTGCAAGCTGGCTGGTAGACAAGTCCAAGGAAGGCAGGGTGCAGGAAGCAACACCAGCAGCAGAGTTGAGAAGCTAAACTATGAATGTAATCTCAAGCACAAGCCCATTGTTAGATACTGTGGGTATTAAGATATGAGCAGGCTTAAAATGTACTTTAATTCTTCTTCAATGATGAAGTCCTTATATTTACTTAACATCTATCAAGGGATATATTCCAGAAGATCAGTAGGAGTGTTATATCTCAGCTCCCCACAGAGGAAACATCCCAGCTCTCCAGCTCACCAGTTCATCATAATTCCTCACAGATCTCCAGAAACTTTCCTCAAGATGGTAAGAGATAGATGAGAGAAGAGTGTTTTTTCCTTCCAGAAAGCCTACCAAGATGTTATTTTTTCATAATCTATTCTGTCTTTCTCCTCTCTTCCACTTTTCCTCTCTGCTCTTAAAAAAGCAAAACAAACTCTACCAATTCAAAATAAATGGAGGAAAATAAAATCTTAAATCACAGGGAAGTTCAAAGACTATTAATGAATGACAGGTGTTATCAGGAAAAAACTGAATTCTCAGTTGACCTTTACTTTCAGCAAAAACTTATTTTGAATGTTTATAAAATGCATTCTCTGAAGAAAATAAAAAGTATACACTTTGCAGAGCCGAAGTTATTTGTCTCATTCCTCCAAGGTGACCCACACTATTTCAATCATTTCAGACTAGCAATCATGTGTCACTTCAAAATAAAATGTATTGCTGAAAGCTGAAAACAAGCTATGAGAGAGAAGTCAGTGTTCACCAGCTTCATGCCCTAGTTTGCATCCTTCCCATCCTTCTTATGTCTCTTCCTCGGCTGTTCAGAATGCGAGTGTTTTGGACAAGTAGGAGTCTAGCCTTGGGGCTATGTCTCAGTCTTATTGTACATGGCAACGGATCAGTAGAAAACATCTTAAATGTTTCCTTTCTACTCTTCAGCCCCACCCTAACATCTCAGGAACTGAGAAACAACCAGAGCCTGAGTCTTGTCTTTCTGATAAGCACAGTTCTAATTGTGAAAAGTTTGCTTACTCTGAAGTGCTCCTGCGTAGCACTTCCCTTGGCTGTCCGCACATCCTGTAAAATTAAGCAATGCAGATCCTGTCCTCTCATTCTAAAGACATGGAAGAAGGCACTGGAAATTTTTAGCCACTGGGTGATTTATTTGCAAAATTTACTGTATTTTCCAACTTTCTTATGCAATCAATTTAAAACTTTTTTCTGAGCCTGGTGGTGGTGCCACAGACTTTTAGTCCGAGCATTCTGGTGGATCCATGTGAATTCAAGGCCAGCCTGGTCTACAGAGTGAGTTCCAGGACAGCCAGGGCTATACAAAGAAACCCTGCCTTAAAAAACCAAAACCAAAACCAAAACAAACAAACAAACAAAACAAACAAACAAACCAAACAAACAAACAAACCAAACAAACAAACAGAAAACCCCAACAACTTCTTTCTGTTCTCTTTTGTTCCACAGTAATTCGTTAAGGCTTAGTTTGGTTGTGATCTCTAACTGTTCTCCTTTCCTTAAAATGGGGGGCCTCTGTTCCTGATGGTTCGAGCCAAATGTTTCCAGGTTCTGGGCCTTTATCCGAAGTAGTGAAAATAAAGGTTTCACCTGGATTAGCAAAAGAAGCAAGGTAATTTTATTTGAAGCTGAGCAATAATGCAGAGATTAAAGAGGAACTGGCAATGAGCCACATGGAGTTTAAAGGAAAGAGGGGCTATTTATTAAGGGGCATAATTTGGGGGGCTCTCAATGTTGATTGATAGATTAGATAATAGAATCATCTCTCTACTGTGTGTGACCATTCCGATAATGCATCTGATTTTAATGTAATACACATATATATATATAGGAACATATGGTAAATAGAGGTTCTCCATAACAGGTTACTAGAGGACACAGTTTTGTCTTGTGGTGCACACACCTACAACCAATTCAGACCACACTGGCCCTTTTATTTTTCATACCCAGATATACAGGGAAAATATTTGAATAGAAATTGTCTAAACCAGTGGTTGAAAAACGAACCATTGCTCAGAACAGGAAGTATGTACAGCCTGATGCAAAGAGTAGCTGAGGGGTTTTGAAGTTTCTAGGTGCATTTTTTGAAGGGGGAATGTGGGTGCATAGTAAATTTCTCTCCATCTGAATTTTATTTATAGATCAAAAGTAACAGTCATACCTTTTTTTTTGTTGTATTTTGAGCTGTTTCAATGAGATGATGTAACTGAGACTCCAAATATGATAACTTATTGATATAGCTATTGGTATAATACATGTTAGTAATGTACCAATACATATTAGTATATATACTGTCAGATAGTACTGATTGTTAACCTCACAGGACCTAAAATCACCTAGAGACAAGCCTCCATGCCTGCCTGTGAGAGATTAACTAGACTAAGTAGCCTCTGAGCATACCTGTGAGGGATTATCTACAGTAGGTTAGGTAGGAAGATTTACCTTAACTCTGAGGTCTTGAACTAAATAAAAAGAAGAAAGTGAGCCAAACACTAGAATTCCTCATCCTCTGCTTCCTGGTTTCAAATGCAATGTGACCAAAGGAAAGGAGGAGGTGCAACAAGATTAAGTCCCCTAAAGATCTGCTTCTGGGAATCTGCTTCCTTCTAGTTCTAGAATTGCCCCAAATATCACCACCATTTGAAGACCAAGCACTTAACAATTATGGGGGCACTTCATGTTCAAACCATAGCACAAGTAATAAAAATATGAAATTAATGTGAGATATATTTCTTCAATGTTTATCTCTTGAAAGTTTTCAAAATTGTAGTTTTGAAAAATAACATTTGAAAATATGAAGATTGAGAGTTTTCAGAAGTCACTAAACAATACCATCTTATGATTCATAAAATTACATCAACTCCAAATGAAATATAGACTCTTCAAAAGTCTTACAATCAAGTAAGTATATAGCTGAAGTCTAAATTCAAAGATAATATCTTCAAATCATGAAATAATGACATGTCTTTCAAAGGATCAAGAGTTTAACTACAGCAGACTTTACAGCAGAAAATAATAAAACCTAAGGGCCATTTAATGGCCTTTTGAAAGACAAGATACTTTTGTCAGCCTACAATTTTGTATGTAAGCACAGAGAATAAGGGTGTAGTAATCTAAGGTAAATGCGAGTCAGAATTTACTGTCAGCACGTTTTATTTCTGTGTTGAACATTTGATATATGCATAGATTCATGCAAAACATTATTTGTGAATTCTTTTTCTAACTTCCCATGAGAAATCAATCAAGTGGTACAAATTACCATTACACAGATAAGCAAAGAAAGTATGGCTAAATTACAAAATGAAGTTCCCACTATCTGTCCTTCAAGTCCCTATTTTTAATAATGTCATTATCGCTGTGTCTAGAATATAATGAGTCACAGAAGTGGTAAAAATATATTTCTTGGGTCTTTGAATGACTTGAATATCTCAGAACTTTTGCAAGCTGTCTTAAAGGTTTTGTTGTAACTTAGTCAGAGGTTAGAGAACAAACATCTCTACCATAGATATCACACTCTATCTGGTCTCTCTGATCACTCATTCTGCTACCATACTTTAAAATCTAACTGTGGCAGAAGCTTTTTTGAGTTATTTATTTATAAGAATAATTGTTCCATGACAAATGATTATGTTCCTTGACATATTATGCACTGCATTAGTTGCTTGCTTGTCACTATGAGAAGCTATCCTGACAAAAGTAAGTTAAGGAGAGTTTATGTTGACTTACATTTCTTATATATACATTTTTTTTGAATATATAATGTGATCTCAGGGGATGATTATTTAGTGTTTGAGAACAAATTGGGTGTTCCTTCTCTGAGTAAAACAATTTCTTCCATTTTCAGCATTCTCAAGTTGCATGCAGTTCTTTGTCTAGGTTGAAGCCCATTCAGTTAGGGGGCATGCTTGAATGAAGTTATGCCACTTGAAGTGATAGTACTTTCTCCCAAACCATAGAGCAGTTAAGAAAAATTCCAAGCATGTGGAGGTGCCCCCACTTGATCGGAGGAGTCAGAGATTGCCAAAATAATATAGGGTATTCCTGCTGCCATTGGTTGCCTCTCAGAGTTTGAAGAATTTCAAAATTGATGACACCTAACTCTTTGCACATAGTCTGTCAAATAGCTTAACTAGACCTAGAATCCTTCTCCCTGAGGACTATGTCTCAAGGTAGCCAAAGGTGCTATGCAAGCTTAGCAGACAATAGTCCTACCCAGATGTGAAGACTGAACCACAGCAATAACCAGCTGACAAGATATCCCCAAGAGTGCAATAGTGGTAGACCAACAGCTATCTAATTGGTCTTAAGACATGATCTATAGGAGGGAATTCATGCCGGGTAGCATATATCTAGCCAACTCTCCATGGATGGTGATATTATAGAGGAGAACTTACCACTGCCATTTTCCTGAACCAGTATAATCCCTAACAACATTCTAAACGCTTATCCTTAAACCTTCAGCTAAGTGTGTTTCTCACAACTTGTCAAGAAGCATCGTTTTGCACCAGGTGGAGACCATTACTGAAAACCATAACTGTCAAAATGCAAAGAACAATGGACCACAATGTGCTCAACCCCAACTGATAAATCCACAACACAACTCCTACACCCTAGACTCAGGCAATGTCACAGAAGTTGGGGGTGGAAAGAATGTAATAGCTAGTGGAACAGGATATCTGCTGGAAGATGTGTTTTCTACGAATGAAATATCAAATCTGTGGTCAGGTAAACAAGACTTGCACAGCGACAACACCAGCTGCTAACATGAATAGAGGAAGTTTTGAAAAGTCTTACCCCTGGATAAAGAACTACAGGCAACTAAAGGCTGCTGAGAGCAAGCGGATCAGTCTTCTCCAGGGATGACCCTGTCCCAGATTACCTAATCCCATGTATTCAGCCCTATACTCACACATACAAGTAACACTGAACGAAGTCCATTATTAAAGAAGATGTCATGAACTATACAGGGAGGGGCATGGATTTTGAGAATTTTGAGGAGGGAGGGGCAGAAATGATGTTAATGCAGTATTCATGTAGAAATTTCTCAAATTTAAAAAAAAACTAAAAGAAAAACTGTTCAGAAGGAATTTATTAAATATGATCACAAACAGATATTTTAGTACAAACTGGACACCATGCACTAATTTCTTTATTGAACTTAAGAAAGAATGGCTAAGGTCAATTTTTTTCTCTTGCAATGCAAACTTTATTTTGTTGGCAATCTATCTGAACCACAGCAGTCACAGGAGGTTGTCACTATACCTCCTTTGTTCTGTAAGGTAATGGAATGGTTATTTCAAGAATATCTTCCACTGGTTCCAATCTCACAGCCATTGCAGTACATTGAGCTCCATAGAGTCAGCACCGAGGCAAGCGAGAGCCAGACTGGCACTGGGCAACTCTGTGCCGTGCGGAAGAAAGTTAACTAAACCTGGGCAAAGGAGATCCTAAGATGCCAAGAGGCAAAATGTCTTCATGTGCATTCTTTGTGCAAACCTGCCAGGAGGAGCCCAAGAAAAAGTACCTGGATGCTTCTGTCAATTTCTCAGAGTTCTCCAAGATGTCCTCAGAGAGGTGGAAGACCATGTCTGCCAAAGAAAAGGGGAAATCTGAAGACATGGCAAAGGCTAACATGGCTCATTATGAAAGAGAATGAAAACCTACGTCACTCTGCCCCCAAAGAAGAGACCAGAAAGAAGTTCAGGGACCTACGCTCACCTAAGAGGCCTCCTTCGGCCTTCTTGCTCTGTTCTGAGTACCGCCCCAAAA
>JADRCH010000276.1:2688474-2824495 GCA_019843965.1 Rhynchomys soricoides
CTCTCTCTCTCTCTCTCTCTCTCTCTCTCTCTCTCTCTCTCTCTCTCACACACACACACACACACACACACCCTGAGGGTTTTACTGCTGTGAGGTGACATCACAGCCAAGGCAACTCTTATAAATGCAAACATTTAACTGGAGCTGGCTTACAGTTCCAGAGGTTCACTTCATAATTTTCATGGAGTGAAGCATGACAGCATGATACAGACGTGGAGCTAGAGAAGAAGTTCTATATCTTGACCCACAGGCAGCCAAGAGGAGTATCTGTTCCTTACTAGGATGTGCCTGAGCATAGGAGGCTCAAAGCCCACCCACACAGTGATGCACTTCCTCTAAAAAGGCCACACTTCCTTCAATATGGCCACACCTCCTCCAATAGAGCCACACCTCCTAATAGTGCTGTGGGGCAGTGATCAGTGACAGGCAGTCTGGCACCGGTTGAGCACAGGCGAAAACTCTGGGAAACCCAGTGGAATCCGCAAGGGACCTGAAACATTATGCCAAGGCTCCCAGGAGACTTTTGGCTCCAGTCATGGCCATGTACCACCCCTCCTCAGGTAGAGGCGTTGCCACGCCCCAGGTAGAGGCATGGCCACACAGCTCCAAGTCATCTCCATGTTAATGAGACACCTAGAGGCTTAGCCACGCCTCTTCCCAGTTAGTATATCTGCCTCACCTCTGGGGGTGTGTGTGTGTGTGTGTGTGTGTTACAATTCCATCCATGCCACTCTCTACACGTCTTAGAATTATGGACTGTCTCTTCATCTGGACCCCCAGTGGGAAGTTAGGGATCCTGCCCTCGATTAAGGAGCCACGTCTAATCTCTCACCGAGGGAATTCCAGTGCTCCCAAATGTTACCCATTCACCCAAGCCTAAGCAGCTAGCCTGGCACCCAAAGCCGCAGAGACCCAGTCCCGGTGGGAACCCCAGCTGCACTCCAGTTCGTCCATCTGTGGCACCCTGCAGAGATTGTGGTGCCCGGGGCTAGAGAACTCATGGAGACAGCAGCTGCGAGTTCCCCGGTAATGGCCCCCTCCCCCAACCACAGGCAGGGCCCGAAAAGGCTCCACAGCCCCCACCTGCCTGTCGGACTGTGTGGGAAGATGCGCGTTCATTTCCTGCATGTTCCCTGTCCTACCCAGAGAGGCAGCACCCGGGACAGACACGTTTGGCTTCTTTCCACCGCACCAGGTTTGTTCCTTCATAGTGCCACTTCTCATAGGCCAAGCATATTCAAACCACCACACAGCCCAAGGAGATGTGAACAGAGCTAAGGTAGGGTTGTGGAGTAGGGAAGAATTAAATGGTGAACTAAGCTCTTTGCTTTGTTCAAACCAGTTAAGCTTGTTGAGCTTCAAAATCTTCAAGATCTTCCTCAGAAAAAATTAGAGGAAATAAGAAACACTCCTGGAGTTCCATGAAGATCCATACTGTACTATAGATATGAAACACAGTGGTAGTCACCACACTTTTGTCTCTGTCCATTTCTCAGCTGAGAAAAAATAAAAACTGTATTGGATCTTTCAAATATATATCTCTGTCTAGAGCTTTAAAAAAGTGTGTGTGTGTGTGTGTATGTGTGTGTGTGTGTGTGTGTGTGTGTGTGTTACATCCAACCATTGGACTGAAGTCAGGGACCCCTATGGTTGAATTAGGGAAATGATGGAAGAAGCAAAAGAGGAGGGTGACCCCATATGACCAACAGTCTCAATTAACCTGGAGCTCCCATGGGGGAGATCCCAGACACTGAGCCACCAACCAGGCAGCATACATGAGCTGGTCCAAGGCCCCTGACACATATACAGCAGAGGACTGTCTGTTCTGGCCTCAGTGGGAGATGTGCCTAACCCTCGAGAGACTTGAGGTCCCAGAGAGGGGGCAGACCTGGGGAGTGGGGGAGCACCCTCTCAGAGTTGGAGGAAGAGGAATGAGATGAAGAACTGTGGAAGGGGGGGACCTTGAGGGGGGTAATTGCTGGATTGTAAATTTTTAAAAAAGCAATTTTTTTAAAAAGTGGTGTGTGTGTGTGTGTGTGTGTGTGTGTGCATGTGCATTGCTGAAATCTTCATATTACTGGTTTGTGGTGGGAAGGGAGAATGTAGATTCAAATTGTCACTATTAATTCATCGGATACATACAGTTCAGATGCATCTAACTAGTCTGTTTTCTGCTTCGTACTAGATTGTACATTTGGGTTTTAAGTTTTTGGCATATGCACATGACCACCTTAGAGACCATGGAGAATCTCTCACACAGGTCCTTGATGCTGTCTTGATCATCCCCAAGATTCCTGGACCCTAATGGGACTGCTCTTTGATCCTGTACTATTGGCACCATATATTTCCTTTGTACCAGTGTTCATCATCTCACTCTATCAGATGCCATCTCAGTAACTTTGAGAGGTAAAGTGGCCTACACAGATAACTTATTTGGATGTGGGAGCTTCCCAGTGATGAGCGTTTTCCATGCTGCTCAGAAATCCTGTGGGAACCTACAGTGAGTTTTCTCACCAGTGAGCATAAGCGAGATCTCTTCTGTGGAAGGCTCACATTCTCACCATCCCACTAAAGTATCTCCACTCAGACTCTGTCTACACAAAGTCTTTAGGCTTACAGCAAGCTTCAGAACTAACAGCTCATACGAAGCACAGGGTTGCCCATCTGAACAATATGACTACTGTCATGGACACATACACCATGGTATCCACTTTGAAGGGACCATTAACAGCCCCATGTGGGCAATGATAGCTCAAGGTTAAGATCTTTATAAAGGGGAAACTTTCTCCCCATTTAGGAATGACATATTCCATCTATATATCTAGGTGGAGTAATTATTGGATTTTCAAGTTTCTACTTTTGAGACTCTCACCTTTCCTGACCCACTTTCTTCACTTCTACCAAAGCAGGGGTGGGCCTCTGGCTTTGAAATCTAACCTACTGACCTGCACCTAGATGATAAGCTCAGGCTTCTGAGACATGACAGATCTAGCTCCATCAACTCCCAGATAAACAGCAGGACAATGTGCTATGCTCCAGCTTGGCTCAACCTTCAAATAAGCTTTGTAAACTGAGGACCTTCTTTGAACTGTCTGAATGTCAAATTCAAGTCATGTTTAATACACACTGTCATGTATTCTGGCTTGTTCATGCCTTTGTGAGTGATAACAGGATGTTCCTAGACTTTCTGAATATATTCCCAAATAATTCAAACCTTTTTGGAGGTAAATAACTCCTAAATATTCTACCTTGATCAGACATTTTAAATTCTGAGATTTTTTTTTATGATTTTACAAGATATGGGTGCACATTCTACTGCCACCAGGCACATAAACTTTGAAGAGGAAAATCAGCTGTGAGCTAATCTAGGGCTTTGTGACTACTTTCCATGTGGGCTACTTTGGGGAATATTTTCCTTGAGTTATTGGGCCCATTGGTCTCATTTTGCTGCCAGAAGCTCTACCACCAGGATTTCCCAAATACCTGTGGTATTTTTCTCTTCTACGTGTGGCTGGAGTCATCCTGTGTCACTGTGGTGGTCAAGAATTCTGTTTCCAAATGCTCCTGTAGCCCATTTTTGATGCCTTCCTATGACACTCCATTTCAGGAGCAGAAACTTCCCCACAGCCCTGTAGCTTCTTTCCCCTAGTGGCAACAGCAAGAAGCTTTAAGTTTCTCAGCCGAATGTAAACATCGCTTCATGGACAGGGAACACTGTGAATCATGCTGTGTCCCTCAGTAACTGTCTTTCTCCTGTCCTTCTCAAACAATCATCTTCAATAATACTGTTGTTGCATGCACATGTTGTGTAAAATGCATACATTCAAAGCACTCATATGCATAAATAAATAAATCTTTTAAAAATGCCCATTTTCCAATAAAAACCTTAAAAATGACTCCTTATCCAACAGTCTACAATATTTAAAATACAATTTAATGTGTATTAATCTGTTTTTATTCATTTGTTTTGTTCAGTCTCTGCTTGGTGGAACTGTTTTCAGAAGGACTAGGACTAAGAGGGATGGCTTTGGAGGGGTATGTTGCTGGAGGTGGGCTGTAAGGTTTCAAAAGCCCATGCAAGACCCAGTATCTCTCTCTGTCTCTCTCCCCCTCTCTCCATTGCCCTCCCCATCTTTCCCCCTCCCTCCCCTCTCTCTCTCTCTGCCTCATGCATGTTGATAAAAAAGCACCCAGGTACTGCTCCAGAGCTCTGCTGCCATGCTACCTACAATGATGGTAATGGACTCACCCTCTGAAACTGAAAGCAAGCCTTCAGTGAAATGTTTTCTCTTATAAGTTGCCTTGGTCATGGTGTCTCTTCATAGCAATAGACCTGTAACTAAAACAGCAAGGATTTATCTTCTATGTTAACCTGACTGGTTTTAGAACTGAAGAGGTCAGCTCAAGAGCTTTGGAAAATTTCACCAGACCCCTGAGCAAGTAGCCACCCCTCCCCTCCTAGAAGAAACAGGTTAGAGAGCACATAGGCTGGAAGGGAGGGGCTGATTAAGTCCCTACTATCTCATTCCCTAAAGACCAATAAGTTTAAAAGTCACACTGTTCTGCCAATCACATTGTGCCTAATGTCTGCTGCTCTAAAAACTATAAAAGCTCTCTGAACAGGCTGCATGAGGTCATTTCCCTCACTCGGGGGTAGGGGGTCTTCAGTAAGCTAAGGCTCCCAAGAGTCTTACAAAACCACTTAAGACATGTTTATGGGTATTTCTCTAAGTATGTTTCCAAAGGTTTGAGAAGAGAAGACCCACCCTGAATATGCATGGTACCAACTCAAGGGCTCAGAGACCTGCATGAACAAAAGGAAGAATGTAAATCCAGTGCCATCATCCATCTCTTTCTTCTTGACAGTAGATACAATGTGACCAACAGCTTTGGGCTTCTGCCTCTGCACTTTCAGTCTTTAATGACTGTGCCCACAGTCATGGGTCAAAAGGAACCTCTTCTTCCTTATGTTGCTCTGTCAAATATTCTGTCACAGAAACAAGACAAGTAATGGATGCAGTATCCTTTCTCTACGAACCTTCCTTCAGTGTCCCTAGCACCTTGCATGTTCAAGGGAAGGGAGAAGAAGGAAAAAAGAGAAAAGTGAGACGTGCTCTTTTGCACTTAGACACAAGACATACGCACACAATTTTCAGATATACGTTAACTACCTACATTACTTTTTTACAACTGCTATAACAGAGTTTCATAAACCAGATGTGTTTAAAACAGTTCTGGAGGCCAGAATTCCCAAGGTGACAGCAGGTAGGTTTCTTTTGAGGTCTGTGGGAAAGGATCTGCTTAATACCTCTCTGTCTCTCTGTCTCTCTCTCTCTCAGTCTCTCTTTCTGTCTCTTTCTGTCTCTGTCTCTCTGTCTCTCTGTCTCTCTTTGTCTCTGTCTCTCTCTCTTTCTCTCTTGTTTCTCACTCTAGTTATAAATGACATTTCCTCACTGCTTCCTGTTTGGTGTCATCTCCCCTCTACCAATGGTTATCTTTTAATCCAAGTCTCCCCCTTTATAAGAATATGTTCAAAAGTATGGTCAAATTTGCTGAGGATGTAGTCTAACAGCATCACTTAATTACTCCTATAAAGACTCATTGTAGGACACTATTCTTGGGGAGAAATGACCAATCCTTTACTCACCTCAGATAGGAACCAACAACAACAATATTCCAAAGTAAAGATACCTCTTGCTTAGTCAATGTTCTGTTGCTGTGAAGAGACATCATGACCACAGCAACTCTTATACAGGAAAACATTTCATTGGAGCTGGCTTATAGTTCCAGAGGTATAGTTCTTTATCATCATGGTGGACAGCATGGCAGCACACAAGCAGACATGGTGCTGGAGGAGTAGCTGAGAGTTCTATATTCTTGTCCACAGCCAGCAGAAGACAGAGCAACACTTGGCCTAGCTTGAGCACATTGAAACTCAAAAGGCCACTTCCAGTGATGTACTTCCTCCAACAAAGCCACACCTTGGAATCCCGGTCAAGTAGCACCACTCACTAATGACCAAGCATTCAAATCTATGAGTCTATGGGAGCCATTCTTATTCAAACCACCATCAAAGTCCAACTTGGTGAATCAGTGAATTTATTGGGGTTATTTACAGGCGTGTGGATTAGGGGTTACTTACAGGAGCAGAAATGGCTCAAAGACAGTTAAACAATCAAAAGCCCCATTTAGCATGGATGATGGCTCACAAAATCTGGAAACCTAGGTTAAACTACATAACTTGAAGGTATAAAATAAAATAGAGTAAATAAAGTATCTTGACAGGTTGAAAAGTATCTTTCTCAGGCAGCTTACCTGCTTTGTAACTCTTCTAAGCAGATTGGCTGGTTTGAAAATGTCTCTGACCTGTTGGCACTGCTTATGAAAGGGGAAAGCAGAGGGGATTAGTAGATCTGCCCAGTTTCAGGGACATTCTAAAGCTTTTGAATTTCTTACTTTCTGACTTTCATGAGCTTTCTTGCTAAATGATATATTCTCACCACTCTTTAAACACTCTCTGTCTTAATGAGCTTCCTTACAAGATAGAATAGTTTAACTAAAAGAAAATTGTTACACAACAAGACTCAAATAAAGATATTCTATAAAACTTGTGCTAAGACTCTAGTCTATCTTTCTTTCACATGTGGATGCATGCAATCCCACATAGCAATAACGGTAACAGTCCCAGAATATTAGATGGAAGCGATAACATGATATACCACTATACTAATAAGCTTTTTATTGCTCTGAAAAAAATACCAAAGAAATCAACATTTAAAAAGGAAGAGTCTGTGGGGACCATTGTTTTAAAGATATTAGTCCATAATCACTTGGATCCACTTGCTGTGAGTCTGGGTCAAGACAGAGCATATGAGAAACTTGCAGGAACAAATGTATTCATTTCATGATGCCCAGGAAGTAGACAGAGAAGGGGCAAGAATCTCAGCCTCTTTTACAAAGACACAGTAACCTGCCTCCTCTACCTAAACTCATGTCCAAAGGTTGTACTGCTACCCAGTTCTGCCACAAGTTGGCAACCCAGTCTTTTAGCACATGGCCTTTGGTGACATTTCAGATAAAGATTATAACAATCTGAGACTCTAGTTAATAATTAGAAAATTATTTTGCCAAAATCTTAATGTTGACTCTCAATCAACAAAAATATCAAACAAAACAGTATTTCATATTTAATCTTAGCCAAAGGCAGAGAATAGACTGTGAACTCATGTTTGAAACATAGCTCATCAATGTACTGATCTCTTCAGTTACACAAACTATAAGCATGTTTTATTTGCAATTTTTATATTAGTTGTAGACATTGGCACCTTAAAATCAAATATTCAAATGAGTTGAGTTTAGAAATACCCAGATACTTTTCAATTATTTTCTTCATAATATTGTGTGTAATCTTGGAAATATTTTTATTAAATAATCAATTAACATTAAATGATAAGCAAGTCCTGGAGTGAGCAAAGTTGTACTGATAATGACTTACCCATTTGCAAATATTTTTCTATGTTGAGTTACCTGAGCATTTTCCCACTCATTCTTATATTCAGACAAGATAAAGGAAATGGTTATTCCTGCATAGATCCATATTAGATCAGGGTTCAGAAAGAGTGCTGCACTTGTAGCTCTTCAATGTATACTATGGAAAGGTGGAAATGCCACTAACATTTTGTTTTGAAAGAAAGAACACACACACACACAGAGGGAAAGGGTGGAGAGGAGAGAGGTTCCATTGTCCTTTGAACCACCAGACAAATTGAGCTAGACAAGCAATGAAGTTTTAGAGGGAATATTGGTTATACACAGACTTTACACTGCAGAATCACATCTGCCACTTGGGCCAAGAGTCAATGTCAGAAATTACATATATATATATATATATATATATATATATATATATATATATATTTATATATATTGCATTTAGTTTTCAAGCTTGATAAAACATAAGGCTTAAACCTACCCCACTATCCATCCAAATTATATCTTAGGAAGACAGTGTCTTCACATAAAGTTTTAAATAGCTTAGTTTCTTATAAAAAACCCTTAAAAAGAATTCTGGAGATAGCTCCCAAATGAAATATTAATACAAGGAACCGGGTTTACACCTGTGTTCAGTGCCACGCGGCTCCATAATCAAATAGCGCAGGGAAAAAGCTAGCCTTCCAGGAGTGTGGGCAAGCTTGTGAGCAGGGGTAAGGCCAGCACCTCTGCTCAAAGGGATCCACCCAGAACCCTCAGGACACAGGGACTGAGGAGTGGCCTTCTAGTTTCCTTCTGTGGCTGGGGAGCTAATCCTGTGACACAGGGCTCCATACTCAAATAGTGCCAGGAGAGAGCTGGTCTCCCAGGAGTGCCGACCATCTTCAAGCACAGGAAGAACACTTCTGTTCAAATTCCTTGATCAAGAAGGACCCTTGCAGACCATCAGGACACAGGAACCAAGGAACAGTTGGGGACATGATTCTTCTGGTTTCTGTCTGCACCTCAGAGCTGACCCAGTACCACAGCTCTCCAAACCCAATTTCATCTCAGAGAGAGCTGGTTTCCAAGGAGTACTGACACAAAGGCTTGCAGGAGGGACAAGCCACACTCAGAGAGAGCAAAACCAGCTAACACCAGAGATAACCAGATGGTGAAAGGCAAGGACAAGAACATAAGGAAGAGAAACCAAAGCAACTTGGCATTATCAGAACCCAGTTCTCCCACCACAGCGAGCCCTGGATACCCCAACACACCAGAAAAGCAAGACTCAGATTTAAAATCACTTCTCAAGATGACGATAGAAGACTTTGAGAAGGAAATAAATAACTCCCTTACAGAAAAACAAGAGAACACAGGAAACAGCTAGAAGCCTTTAAAGAGCAAATACAGGAAAACACTAACAAACAGGTGAAGGAAATGAAAAGAACCATCCAAGATCTAAAAATGGAAATAGAAACAATAAAGAAATCACAAAGGGAGACAACCCTGGAGATAGAAAACCTAGGAAAGAGATCAGGAGTCATAGATGCAAATCCCCAACAAAATGCAAGAGATAGAAGAGAGAATCTCAGGTCCAGAAGATACCATAAAAACCATTGACACAACAGTCAAAGAAAATGCAAAATGCAAAACCCAAAATATCCAGGAAAATGAGGACACAATGAGAAGACCAAACCTGTGGATAATAGGTATAGAAGAGAGTGAAGATTCCCAACTTAAAGGGCCAGTAAAGATCTTCAACAAAATTAAAGAAGAAAATTTCCCTAACCTAAGAATATAAATATAAGAGATGAACATAAATATTCAAGAAGCCTACAAAATAGATTAGACTTCAAATAGATTGGACCAGAAAAGAAATTTCTCCCATCACATAATAGTCAAAACACCAAATACACAAAACAAGGAAAGAATGTTAAAAGCAGTAAGGGAAAAAGGGCAAGTAACATATAAGGGCAGACCTATCAGAATTACACCAGACTTCTTACCAGAGATTATGAAAGCTAGGAGATCTTGGGAAGATCTCATACAGACACTAAGAGAACACAAGTGCCAGCCCAGGCTGCTATACCCAGAAAAACACTCAATTACCATAGATCATCAAACCAAGATATTCCATGACAAAACCAAATTTATACAATATCTTTCCACAAACCCAGCCCTAGAAAAGATAATAAATGGAAAATGCCAACACAAGGAGGGAAACTACACCCTAGAAAAACTAGAAGTAATCTTTCAACAAACCCAAAAGAAGATAGCCACACAAACATAAAAACAACATAGAAAATAACAGGAAGCAACAATCACTATTCCTTAATATCTCGTAACATCAATGTACTCAATTCCCCCAAAAAAAGACATAGACTGACAGACTGGGTTCATAAAGAGGACCCAACATTTTGCTGCATCCAGGAAACACACCTTTGTGTTAAAGACAAACACTACTTCAAAGTAAAGGGCTGGAAAACAATTTTCTAGGCAAATGGCCCCGAGAAAAATGCTGGTATAGTCATTCTAATATCAGGTAAAATCGACTTTCAACCAAAAGTCATCAAAAAATATAAGGAAGGACACTCCATCCTCATAAAGGAAAAATCTACCAAGAAAAACTCTCAATTCTGAACATCTATGTCCCAAATGCAAGGGCACCCACATTCATAAAAGAAACTTTACTGAAGCTCAAAGCATACATTGCACCTCACACAATAATAGTTTGAGACTTAAAGACCCCACTGTTATCAATGGACAGATCTTGGAAACGTAAACTAAACAGAGATACTGTGAAACTAACATGTTATGAACAAAATTGATTTAACAGATATTTATAGAACATTTCATCCTAAATCAAAAGAATAAACCTTCTTCTCAGTACCTCATGGTACCTTCTCCAAAATTGATCATATAATTGGTCACAAAACAAACCTCAAGAGATATAAGAAGATTGAAATAAGCCCATGCTTCCTATCAGATCACTATGGAATAAGGCTGGTCTTAAAGGGTAACAGCAACAACAGAAAACCCACATACAAATGGAAGCTGAAAAATGCTCTACTCAATGATGACTTGGTCAAGGAAGAAATAAAGAAATAAATTAGAGACTTCCTAGAATTTAATGAAAATGAAAGTATAACATACCCAAACCTATGGGATACAATGAAAGCAGTGTTAAGAGGAAAACTCATAGCTTTGAATGCCTCCAAAAGGAAACTGGAGAGAGGACACACTAGCAACTTAATAGCACACCTGAAATCTCTAGAACAAAAAGAAGCTAATACACCCAAGAGGAGTAGAAGGCAGGAAATAATCAAATTAAGGGCTGAAACCAACCATGTAGAAACTAAAAGAACTATACAAAGAATCAACAAAACCAGGAGCTGGTTCTTTGAGAAAATCAACAAGATAGATAAACCCTTAGCCAGACTAACAAGAGGGCACAGAGACAGTCTGCAAATTAACAAAATCAGAAATGAAAAGGGAGATATAACAATAGATTCTGAGGAAATTAAAAAAAAAAAATCAGCTCCTACTACAAAAGCCTATAAGCAACAAATTGGAAAATCTGGAGGAAATGGACAAGTTTCTAGACAGATACCAATTACCAAAGTTAAATCAGGATCAGATAAACCATCTAAACAGTCCCATAACCCCTAAAGAAATAGAAGTAGTCATTTAAATTCTCCCAACCAAAAAAAGCCCAGGACCAGATGGGTTCAGTGCAGAATTCTGTCAGACCTTCAAAGAAGACCTAATACCAATACTCTTCAAGCTATTCCACAAAATAGAAAGAGAAGGAACACTACCCAATTCATTCTATGAGGCCACAGTTACACTGATACCAAAGCCCACAAAGACCCAACAATAAAAGAAAACTTCAGACCAATTTCCCTTACGAATATCAATGCAAAAATATTCAATAACATTCTTGCAAACCGAATCCCAGAACACATCAAAATAATCATTCACCATGACCAAGTAGGCTTCATCCCAGGGATGCAGGGATGGTTTAATACCTGGAAATCCATTAAAGTAATCCACTACATAAACTCAAAGAAAAAAACCCACATGGTCATTTTGTTAGATGCTGAAAAAGCATTTGACAAAGTTCAACATCCCTTCATGATAAAAGTCTTGGAAAGACCACGAACTCAAGGACCATACCTAAACATAGTAAAAGCAATGTACAGCAAACCAGTGGCCAACATCAAACTAAATGTAGAGAAACTTGAAGCAATCCCACTAAAATCAAGGACTAGGCAAGGCTGCCCTCTCTCTCCCTATCTGTTCAATATAGTACTTGAAGTTCTAGCTAGAGCAATTAGACAAAAAAAGGAGGTCAAAGGGATACAAATTGGAAAGGAAGAAATCAAAATATCACTGTCTGCAGATAATATGATGGTATACTTAAGTGACCCAAAAAACTCCACCAGAGATCTCCTACAGCTGATAAACACCTTCAGCAAAGTGGCCAGATACAAAATTAACTCAACCAAATCAGTAGCCTTCCTACACTCAAAGGATAAACAGGCTGAGAAAGAAATTAGGGAAATGACACCCTTCACAATAGTCACAAGAAATATAAAATAACTTGGTGTGACTTCAACCAAGCAAGTGGAAGATCTGTATGACAAGAAATTCAAGTCTCTGAAGAAAGAAATCGAAGAAGACCTCAGAAGATGGAATGATCTCCCATGCTCATGGATTTGCAGGATTAACATAGTAAAAATGGCCATCCTGCCGAAAGCAATCTACAGATTCAATGGAATCCCCATCAAAATTCCAACTCATTTTTTCATAGACTTAGAAAGAGCAATTTTCAAATGCATATGGAATAACAAAAAACCCAGAATAGCAAAAACTATTCTCAACAATAAAAGGACTTCTTGGGGAATAAGCATCCCTGACCTCAAGCTGTACTACAGAGCAATAGTGATAAAAACTGCATGGTATTGGTACAGTGACAGGCAGGTAGACCAATGGAATAGAACTAAAGACCCAGAAATGAACTCTCACACTTATGGTCACTTGATCTTTGACAAAGGAGCTAAAGCCATATAGTGGGGAAAAAAGGCAGCATTTTCAACAAATGGTGCTGGTTCAACTGGTGGTCTACATGTAGAAGAATGCGAATTGATCCATTGCTATTTCCCTGTACAAAGCTCAAGTCCAAGTGGATCAAAGACCTCCACATAAAACCAGATACACTTAATCTAATAGAAGAGAAAGTGGGGAAAACTCTCAAACACATGGGCACAGGGGGAAAGTTCCCAAACAGAACACCAATGGCTTGTGTTGTAAGATTAAGAATCTACAAATGGGACCTCATGAAATTACAAAGCTTCTGTAAGGCAAAGGACACTGTATATAGGACAAAATGGCACCAAACAGATTGGAAAAAGATCTTTACCAATCCTATGTCAGATAGAGGGCTAATATTCAATATATGCAAAAAATTCAAGAAGTTAGACTCCAGAGGACCAAATAACCCTATCAAAAAATGGGGATCAGAGCTAAACAGAGAATTCTCAACTGAGGAAACTTGAATGGCTGAGAAGCACCTAAAGAAATGTTCAACATTCTTAGTCATCAGGGAAATGCAAATCAAAACAACCCTGAGATTCCATCTTACACCTGTCAGAATGGCTAAGATCTAAAACTCAGGTGACAGCAGATGGTGGCAAGGATGTGGAAAAAGAAGAATACTCCTCCATTGCTGGTGGGATTGCAAGCTGATACAACCTCTCTGGAAATCAGTTTGGCAGACCTACAGAAAATTGCATGTAATACTATTGAGGACCCAGCTATACCACTCCTGGGCATATACCCAGAAGATGCTCAAACATGTAATAAGGACACATGCTCCACTATGTTCATAGCAGCCATATTTATAATAGCCAGAAGCTGGAAACAACCCAGACGTCCCTCAACAGAGGAATGGATACAGAAAATGTGGTACATTTACACAATGGAATACTAATCAACTATTTTAAAAAAATGACTTCATGAAATTTGCAGGCATACGGATGGAACTTGAAAATATCATCCTGAGTGAGATAACTCAGTCACAAAGGAACAAACACGGTATGTACTCACTGATAATCGGATATTAGCCCAAAAGTTTGGAACACCCATGATTCAATTCATAGCAACTGTTGAATTGTGCATGGGGTCCCAGATGAAGGAGCTGGAGAAGGGACAGAATGCGCTGAGGGAGTTTGCAGCCCCATGGGGAGGTAGCAACAGTGTCAACTGGTCAGGCCCCCCGGTGCTCCCAGAGACTGGACCACCAACCAAAAAGTGCATATGGAGGGATCCATGGTACTGGCCACATATGTGGCAGAGGAGGGCCTATGTGGTTTCCAGGGAGGGAAGACAGGAGTGGGTGAGTGGGTAGGGGAATACCTTCATAGAGGCATGGGAAGGTGGATGGGATAGGGGGTTTCCAAAAGGGAGACCTGGAAAGGGAAAAACTTTTGAAATGTAAACAAAGTATCAAAAATAATAATAATGATCAAAATACAAAGAACCAATGTAGGAAACCGGTAGGTACATTTTTTTCCCTAGATATTTTTTTAAGATTTTGGAAGCTTTAAGCAAGTAGTGATTTGATGATTTCAGAAAGAATAGTAGCATCACTTGAACTTCTGGAATTTGAACTACCTCAACTGTAAACAGATAGGGTGGGGGTGGGAGACAATGAAGCAGGAATAGCCCATATAGTCAATAACTGAGAACTCTTTTTAGTGTCCAATGTCACTAATGCCAAACTAACTTTGTTGGAATTAGTGTCTATTTTTCAAAATGTAACATAGGTGGTCTAAGAGTCTATCTACCTACTGTCAGTACCATTCAGTCTGACCTTACACAAAGTATGCAGGTCTGGGAAGCTGTCAGTCCAGATCATCCTCTGGTGTATTTCAATTTCTACCCCTGGATGATTATTTCTGGGATCCCCAACCCCTCTTTGCTCTTCCTGTTTTGCTCCCACGAACTTACTACTGGGTAAAATTATTAGTATCTCTAGAATCTGGAACTTGTAAATTGATTGGCTTCAGTTTCTTCTAGAAGGTTATAGATGAGACAACAGAGTCTAGCAATTACTTCAGCAATTTAGAACCTAGATTTGTCACCTGGTGGGTGTTCTTTCACGTAAAATGGCTCTCCATAAGATGGGCCCTTCTCTCGGGCCATGAATCAAGTAGTCCTGGGCTGCTATATCAGTTTCTGGTTTAGTGAAAGATAGTACATGGAAGGACATCTCCCAAGTAAGCAGGTTACCCCATATTCTGTGATCACGTCAGTCCTATGCTGGGATTTGATCTGCAAGTTATTGGAAACAGAAGATTAATTCTTATGGGACCATCCCCCTATGGGATTGCATGAAACACAGCAGCTGACTTTTCATTGATGTACCTGTCTCTGAGTCATAGAAACAGGGGATTATCTCTCACTGGCACATTACCTTATATATTTTTCAGTAAACTAACAGTTATTAACAGTTAGCTTCACTGGATGCCACTCCATGTTACCAGTCACCAATCAGAGCTGCAGTGTCTTCAGTGGAATGTGCAGTGGATAATCTTTAATTATTCCCTTATTTTCTGTGTTGCAATTATGGAAAAGAATACCAATACACTAATGTTCACATAAAATTTCACAGTAACAAAGGAATGACAGCACTGCCAACACAAGAGAAATGAAAGGGAATCGATGAACTAGGAAGGCAAAGTCAGGCTGGAAAAGGAACGATTGTCCTCCTACAGTTGTATATAATTTTAAATGCATAATAATATATATAAACATTAACATAAATATTAAAGACATATACGAACCGAATCTGCTGTATTAAAACTATATGACACATGGCATGGAATACACCTTCTCTGCCTTTGATTTTTCTGCTGTTGTTATTTTCCTTCTTGGTAAATCAGGACAATGTGTTATTAAGATTGCAATAAAATACACCTTTGTGTTCATATAGATGCCTGTAAATGGAAGACTCTTACATACAGGATTTAAATCAGTAATAATTGATTTAGTCAGTCATAATGGATTTTCACGTATTCTCATTTGGAATATTTGCATTCTTGTTACCATATAACTTTTTTAGTTTACAAAATGTCCTATATTTTGGAATATTTTTAATCCTGTAGATTAATATTTTTATTACAAATACTATTTCATTACAATAGTCTATTGCACTCTTTGGAAGTTGTAGAATTTTTTTAAGTTACATTTTCCAAGTATGTTTTTATTTCACCCAATATATTTTGAGTGTATTCTTTTCCCTCTCCCAAGTCCTTCCAGTTCCTCCCCACCTCCCTACCTAAACAACTTCATGTTCTTTCTCTCTCTGGGTGGGGAGGGGAGAACAAACAAAAACAAACAAACAAAACAATAACAAAGCAACAAATGAAAATAAATCAAATGTCATAATGGCTACTTATAAAGCACACAAAATATATTGAATCTGTGTTGTGTTGGTGTGATGACAACCCACTGAAGAAAACTGACTTTCCCACTCCACTATGAACCAATTGCAAATAGCTGCTTTGTTAGGATCTTTATGCCTGCTTCCCCTTCTCTCTGCTAGGGTGATTTTGGTTTGACTTTGTACAGGCCCTGTCCCTGCATCCAGTCTCTGAGAGTCCATCAGCTCTGTTGTGTTAGGAAGACACAATTACCTTACATCATCTACCACCTCTGGTTGAAAAATCTTTTTATCTCCTCTTCTGCATAGGTCCCTAAGCCTTGAGGGGGGGGGGGGTTGATGAAGATATCTCTTTTAGGATTGTGTGTTCCAAAGTTTTTCATTGTCTTAACATGGACCAGTTGTGGGTCTCTGTGTTAAGGGCTCATGTGAGTTAACACTTCATCACCAGACTATAGCACGACTTCCTCCAAAGGGATAGACCTTTTGTTTTGGTTTGTTTCTGCAGTTAAAGTATTTATAGGAGGTGAGGAAATACATGCATGCAGCAGACTCATGGGGGGGAGACCCTCTGTGAAGCAGAAGGAGAACCCAGGAAGCCCAAAATCCAGTCTCTTCTAGAGGACTGGAGGTTTTAAAGCTCCTGAAGAGTTCTCCTTCCCTAATTAAGGGTTGGTCAGTTTTAAGAAAGCTAGAATGGTTTGTAGGCCAAGAACTATGGTGTGACATATCCTGGTCCAGCCTCAGACTCATTTAAACAAGTTTATCAGCAGGGGGCCAGATGGTGGGAGACAAAAGAGCAATGAAAAGAAAGAGGCCATCTTGGAATTCCACCACCTTTATCACCTAGCCCCTCTTCCTATCTCTGCCTATCAGGGGATCTGTCTAACTCCTGGCTTCTCATTCTCTCCTCTCACGGGTCAACTGTTGTGTGTAATTATTAAAAAACAATCTATGCTAAAGCCAGCTACCTGCTGGCAATACAGTCTCCCCTCCACCATTGGGAGCTATAAGCCATGGTCTTCCCAGGTTTCCGAGGTTAGCCTGCCTCCACAAGCCATCCTTCTCCTGTGGCTAGCCTGGCAAGACTGGTGGCCATTGGCTCTGACCCCTAGACCCTTATAATTAAGACTCCAGAGGCTTGTAATTTATCAACCAGATTTATAAGAGTAGATCTTCAACCCCCAAACACCCACACAAAGAACTCAAAACTCAATTGATACAGATACAAGCTGCATACCTAGATTGGACAAATGTACCCTACATTATTCTATGCCCTTCTGTGATATCCATATCTACCTGTGGATATTTCAGGCCATGTGGATCTGGTTCATCTTCTTTTCCTATAGGTTCCATTTTGTCTCTTCATCTCTGTCTCTCCGTCTCTCTGTCCCCTCTTTAAAACTTTTAGCCCCTCCTTCTCTTCCACTGCCCAATCACAGACTCTGGCCTTATCTGACTAATTAAGATTTCACCTGAATACAGTCACTATTGAGGGAGCAGGACACACAAACAGCAATCCACAACAGTCAACCAGAATCTTGAAATGTTTCATTGAAGGGTGAGAGTAGTCAGGACCACACCCAAGTAAGCAAAGTTTTGGGTATGCCACAGTGGCTCACAGATCCATCCAACACACAGGGTTTAGAGGGCATTTGGGTCCTTTTAGTCATGTCAGACTCAGCTTGGGACGTGAGATTAGCTCCAGAAGTGCCATGAGATCACCAGGTTACTCCTAGTAGCTGGGTTGTTTATTAGAGAACTCCATAAGTATACCACATGTACAAAACAGTGAGCTTTAGGAACATTATTCTAAGTTATAGAAACTTATATACCTGGACAGGTTCATGGACATTGCAGACAGAAGTTCTACATTGGCAGTGGGCTTTGAAATCGGTTAGTCATTCTTAGCCAGAGGCATTTATCATGTTGATTGTGACACAGATTTGTCCCTGACAATTTTGTTTTTCTACACAGTTGTCAATTAGAAAAAATTAAAGGGAAAGTTTTATTAGGGCTTAGTGCCAAAATACGGGAGCGTTCCACAAAGCATCACCCCTCATCTCAGAATAAGTGTCCTCCTGAAGAGTGAGGGAGAATTGGCTGCCCTGTGTGTGCCCTTTACTGGATGTTGGTATTAAAATGCATCTTTCAACAACACCAGCATCACTGCTGGTGCAACAGCCCTCCTTTCCATCTGTTCTTTTTTTAAAAAAATCTGGTCCAAAGATATCTGGAGTTCAGGAGGGGCACTGAACCACAAAGGGCTCTATTAATCATGTAAAAAGATTTCAATTAAAAATAATGTCAACTGAGATATTGTAACCATCAGAGAATGGTACCTCAACAAAGTGCCTCCTTTATGGGAACTTATCTGAATCTGAAGAGTGTTGACACTTGACAAGCATCCTGGGATCCCTAGTACCTCACAGGTGTACCTGGAACCCACAGCTTCTGAGAAGTCCTTTATAATCTCACAGGTATCAATAGCAGTCCAGGGTTTGACATGGGTGTAATAGATCCCATTGAACTTGAACTTCATGAATTGGTACCCCTCAAAAAAAATCCTGATGAGGTCCCAAAATGACAGTCATTCTCTGAAGAAATACAGAGACAAGCTCCACCCCCCAAAATGATGCAGCCAACAGGTTTTGACTGAGTTTGTTTCCTCTGACAGTTAAAGAATTAAAAGGCAGAAAAAAATCTGAAGCACAAGAGTGCAGCAGCAGACAAATCTGCACTGCAGGCAGAATTAGCAATTAAGAAATGCATTCATTAGGAGTTAGGAAACACACACATGCAGCAGACACGTAGAGAAAAAGACCCTTGTGCAACAGAGGTGGGGTCTCAGGAAGCTGAAAAGTTGCAGGGATCAATCTTGTAAGAGGTAGGACATACTTGGTGAAAGCTAGCTTTAAAAATGTATGTCCTTAAAGGGGTGTTGGTCTCTTTCTCTCTCTCTCCCTCTTCCCCTCCCAGCACTCTCTCCCAGCTGCCATCTGGTGAGCATATTTTCTCTATCCTGCGTGCACGCACTGCCAAGATGCTGTACATTGGCACAGACCACAAGGCAAAAGGCTAGCCAACCATGAACTGAAACCTTCCAAACCAGGAGCCAAACATTTGCCTCTGTTTAAGTAGCTTCTTCAGACATGTTTTCACTGACCAACACAACCTCACACCTTTCTTTTTTTAACTTTGGTATTTGCTTCAATAACATCTCCCTTCCCATCTATTCAAATGTCCAATTGTACCATCTTCCAAAACGTTCTGGCTTTATTTTAACATTTACTCCATCAGAAAATTATTTAAAATTTTAACACAGTAGGAAGGTAGCCATCTCTTCCCTCAGCGTGCTGTAATACATTAGCCCACCATGAATCATTCATGATCCTAACATAGATTTGACCCTCCTTAAAATTCCTGCTTACTAACAAACAAAGCTAAATGACGTTCTTACTCATGGATCCTTTGTAAAGACCATGGTGTACTTCTTGTTCTTCCTGCTTATGTTTTACTTAACACCACTGTTACACGACTGAAACAGTGCGTTTTCAGTTTCTATGAGGAAAGAGTCTGAGGGTTCCTCAAAATTGACTCTTGCCTGCAACAGTTCTTTCTGACCACATTGCATGTCACTTAATAGGGTATTTATTTAGGTTTCTTACATGTGCTAATTTATATTCTTAGGGATTGTTTAGTGTTGGGTCACCTTTCCTCTTCTACTTTTGATCTGATTGCTGTCACTGTTGGGGTGTGTCTTTTACTGTTTTTGGTTTTGTTTTTTTTTTCATTTTTGTGTCTCAAAAAAGCTGGACAATTTCCATTTTAGGAGGAGGGGTGGCCATACACACCCAAATGCTAAGGGACTCAGAGAATGATCTAGCTACTATTCATTGCCAATGATGGTTGGAAGAAATACTAGTTTCCCATTTGAGACTCGTGAGACTAAGGATATAATTGTTTTTCTTTTCACTCAACATATTTTTATTAATTATTCGGGAATTTCATACAATGCACCCTGGTCACATTGGCTTCTTCCCAGGTCCACCCTCCTACCCTTTTGCCCCCCCCCCCCCCCCAAAAAGCCCACATCAAGTCCAATTTGTGTTACCCGTATACTTACTAGAGCACAGTCAAATGGCCAGCCCCTTAAAGAAGACTGAGGCCTTCTTCCCTCCATCAGATGCCATCAACTGTGAAGAGTTATACTTCAATATTCTTATCACATATTTTAAGGACTTTCTTCAATATTACCTGTCGGGACTCTTGTTTTGTTTTGTTTGTTTATTTGTTTTGTTTTTGGTTTTTTGCTTTTTGATTTGCTAGGGGTGGTGGTGAAGGTTGTGCCAGAAGCCAAAAGCCATCAATGTCTCTCATTCTCAGTTACTAGCTTGCAAAAGAAGCTTTCCTGTCCATAGAAGCCAGCAGCAGCAGGATCACAGACATTAACCTGGTCCCACTGTCAGCAAGATCATAGACATCAACATGGCCTGCAGTGACAGCATGGATCAGGAATGCCAACATGGCTTCTGGCAGAAGCAGGGACCACAGAAGTCTCTAAAGGAGGCCTCATCCAGAAAATGAACTGGTCGTCATCTCAGACATCCTGCTATTGCTCCGTGTCAGGGTGATCCTGCGGCTGGGCAGCGTGTCCAAGAGCAGTACTCAAGCGAGCTCCAGGCATGCTTTACACCACCCGACAACAGGTCCCAGCTGCCTTCCTGGCACTTCTACAGCACCATTATGTCTGTAGCCCTTGGGCAGTCCTGTACCCCTCATGTTCCCCGACCCTCTCCCAGCACGGGGAGCAACCCAAATGGCAGGAGCAGCAGCTCCATGCCTCAGTTCTGGCGAGCAGATATGAGGCGATTCAGCCTGTGGTGGCCTGAGATTTCTGGGGACCTGGCTGTACCTGGCAATGACATGTTCCTGTATCTACCGCCCCCATGCTTCCATACTTGTCGCAGCTGCAGTATCTAGTTCTCCTCTCTGCCTCGTGTGCTGCTCCATTGCTCCACCTTCCTCATCTCTCTGTCACACATTCATTTATTAAAGTGGCTTTGCGTTCTGCTGTGAGTCACACAGTAAATTATTTTGCCTGAACATCTTTACATGCAAATACTTATTGGAATGAGTCGTTGATCTGGCTCGGGGTTTCTGAAGCACCATAAATACTGGAATATTGATGAGACTCAGTTCGGATTCCCCATTGTTGCTCAGAGTCAAGTGATTGTGCATCTGGGCTGCGTGATCTTGAATCTCTCAACACAGTTGTTTCCTATGCCCACTCCAGCCCCCGGTTCCTCAATCTTTAGCTGAAGCAGATAAAAAGAAGCAGGGACATGCTGCTCATTCCTTCATTTTGTGGCTTTTATAAGTCTTGTGTTTGTTAGTTCACATATACAAGTTTTTTTTATGTTAATTCAATCTGAGAGTCATCGGCAATTACAGCATTCTGGCTTAGCTTCAGATCGACATTTTACCTTCTCTTCACAGTCTTCTGCTCTGCTCTTTGTGTTGTAACTTCTTTTTTCTCTGCCCCACTTTTAAATCTTTCCCTTTTGCACAGTCAAACGTTTCATTGCACCAAATTTCTATAATTTGGTGAAGTCTACAGGATGAAGGACACAAGCTCATGTGCACATGCATGTACTCTCACAATGTGTGTTGGGGGGCATGCACCATCACTGAGTGCCAAAGACCTTCGTGGAAAACATCGTGGTCTTTGCGTATAACCTACACATACCTTCTTCTGAACTTGAGATAGTCTCTGGGTTAACTGTTAGTAGCTAATACTCAAAAAAGCACAATTGAATTGTTAGACAAATTTCGGTTTTAATATCTTATTTATTTTATGTGTATGTGTATTTCTAATCCTCTCAGGATTAGATTTACATATAACCTAATTCCTGAAAGGTTTAGAAATTCATGGGAACTTATATGTTTCTATCACTGTTACCAACAGTTAATATTGGGGAGTGTAGGTAAAGTGAAGCATGTTTGACGACGTGATTGTCTCGTCCGTATCTAGAGCACTCACTGGTCTATGAGAAGAGCCTCTGGTAGCCGGCCGAAACCCATTCTCTGCTTTCAGGTTTGGCAGCTGAGAACTTACAAGCCCTAGACAGAGCAGGCTTGGTTACATTTCTTTAGAATTCTGGGACCTTTACAGTCACTGACATACTGACAGCAGGGTGCTTCCCATCAGACCCCAGCTAACTAACAGGAAGACCTTAGTGCACTGCATTCCAGACAGTGACTGTCACTCTCCTGGGCTATGTTTTTGGCCATTGATCAGGGTAGAGGTGGAGGTTGGGATCTCTGGAATGGTCTGGACAAACAGGAACTGGGGAAGGCTTCTTTGAGAAGCCAATATCCACTGTTTGGTCAGAGCAGACTCTGGGTCCCAGAGGCAGGCAGAAACAACGTGCACCCCCCGGCCCGAGTCAAATAACAGGACAGGTTCTCCTCACTCCCACTCCATTCACACTTCATAAATTTCTTTCCTATTTATCGTAATACTTTTAAGCTTTAGCTTTTGATTGCATTATAACCTTATCCTGCTTTGCTATGTCATAACTAATTGGGAGTCAATTCAAAGATTAATCATAGCCGCCATCTTTTCTATTTTTAAACTATTATTAAAATAACCTATCTGATATATAGTGGAAGGTTGTCTACTCTTTATTTCTATATCTAGAATCTAGAGGTTAAATCTTTGAAAAAATAGGCTAAGCTGTCCTTCATTTTTCAGGAAGGCAAACTTTTACGACCAAGCCGGACTCACGGTCTTATCTGTAGCCAACCATTTTGCATACATGTTCTGAAAATCTTTGTGTCCTGGAGACTTCTTTTAAATTATTCTGAATTTGAAAAGCCATGATTTTTATTTAATCAACCAAGTAGATAATCTGAGGTTGCTTTGATTTATGGAAATGAACACTCAAAGGAGTAGGATGCCCTGGTTCAATCCCACCATTCTACTAGGTAATATAGTTAAGAGTTCCCCAAAGCAGAGATTCAGTGTGATGTGCTTCAGCAATATGTCAGGCACACCACATCCTGTTGACTTGGAGCCCCTCTGCCACCTCTAAGGAGGAAATATGAATATATATTTTTAACCCTTATAAAATCATGTAATGAAGGATATCTGGGTTGTTTCCAGCTTCTGGCTATTATAAATATGGCTGCTATGAACATAGTGGAACATGTGTCTTTATTACATGTTGGAGCATCTTCTGGGTATATGCCCAGGAGTGGAATAGCTGGGTCCTCAGGTAGTATTATGTTCATTTTTCTGAGGGTCCACCAAACTGATTTCCAGAGAGGTTATATCAGCTTGCATTCCCACCAGCGGTGGAGGAGAGGAATGGATACAGAAAATGTGGTACATTTACACAATGGAATACTACTCAACTATTAAAAACAATGACTTCATGAAATTCTCAGGCAAATGAATAGAACTTGAAAATATCATCCTGATCGAGTTAACGTAGTCACAAAAGAATGAACATGGTATGTACTCACTGATAAGTGGTTATTAGCCCAAAAGTTCGAAATACCCAAGAGTCATATCACAGCAACCATAGGGCTGAGTGTGAGGTCCCAGATGGAAGACTTGGAGAAGGGACTGAAGGAGCTGAGGGAGTTTGCAGCTCCAGGGAGGGAGCAATAGTGGCAACTGTCCTGACCCCTCGATACTCTGGGAGACTGAATCACCAACCAAAGAATACACATGGAGGGACCCATGGTGCTGGCCACATATGTGGCAGAGGATGGTCTTGTTAGGCATCAGGGGGAGCAGAGGCCTTTAGGCCTGAGGGTGTTAGGTCCCCCAGTACAGGAGAATGCCAAGGAGGGAAGAAGAGAGTGAGTAGGTGGGTGGGTGGGGGAATACCCCCATAGTGGCAGGGGGAGGGGAAGGGAATAGAGAGGTTCCAAAGGGGAGATCTGGAAAGGGGGAAACATTTGAAATGTAAAGAAAGTATGAAAATTTTGAAAAAAAAAAAAAACTAAAAAAAAAAAAAGAACAGGCAGATAAAAAATAAAATAAAATCATGTAACGAAATCAAATTACTACTTTAATAGTTATGATAGCTTAAGAGAACTTTTTGTCTAGAAACTGTAGTCATATAGAAGTATATGAGTTCAAGTCTAACCTAAGAATGCTGATTTCTGCCTATGTGTTGAAGGGTCTACCTCTTATCTTGGGGAGGCAAACACTGCCTTAAATTACACATTACTACAGCTCTCTGGACAAAAGGCATACTAGATAACTTGTTTGCTATGAAAATAACCTTTTTATTGCTAGCAGCAAAATAAAAATAAAAATCTTCCAGCAAAATGTTTATCCCTGCAATTTCTGTTCCCGTAAACATGCCTAACTGTGACAAAATTCCTTTTGGTGAACATGAGATTCAAAAAACACCTATCACCTGACCTATAAAAGCTGTAGGAAATTGTAGCAGGCTGCTATCCCTTTGCAAAGAGTTAGTTTGGGTTCCTGTGGGTAGTTCTCCCATCTTTGCAAGTGCATTGATTCTTTGCCGATTGGGATTATCATAACACCCTTACCTCTTTGGAAGTGACAGAACCTTACTTCTCATGAGTGAAAATGAAAATGCCACATCTTCCCATGTGACCCAGTTCTGACTAGTAGTGTATAATGAAAAATCTAGTGTGAGACCCAGGGGAGAAAAAGAGGAGGGGAGAGACAGAGAAACATATGAGGGGAGAGAAGGAAAAGAGAAAGACAGTGAGAGGAGAAGAAAGTTCTGTACCACCTGGTAAGGAAACAAAGCCACAGAGAGACCCCAATCTCCTCTTCTAGATTTTGGGCACTGATTTAAGGGAAAGTGACTTTGGAGTTTGTGTAGTCACTTTGTGACAAAAAGATGTTCCTGATAAATCTGAGATGCCAGATTGGAATGACAGGACGAGGTGGAAAGGGGCGATCCCCTTATCCCCCATCACAGGGGTAACAGCTAAAACTCTTGTAACAAAAGGCAGGTTAGCAAGAGAAAATCAAAGCACATTCATTTGATTTTAGTTTTATGTGACATGGGGAAAAATACTTATTTTATACTTAGATTCAACGAAGCAGATGCAGCAAACCATGTGGAAATATGAATGGACAAAGAGAGTACAAATTAATGGTAATAGCCCAGCAAGGCATGCCTATCTAAATTCTCCTGGACCTTTTGAGTGTCAGCAATTCTTCCTCTCGGCCATGAGGCAGGACGGCTCAGAGAAAGGATCTTGTGTTCTGTTAGGAGGCAATGGTGGGAACCATACATAACCTTCATTGTCCACTTGATAGAACCTAGACAAGGGTGGGTGTCATATATAACCTCCATTGCCAGTATCTGGTATCTAGACTCTCCACAGAAATGATTCTCTGGGAAAGTCTGTGAGGAAGTGTGCAGATAAGTTAATTACAGTGTGAAGAGCCACCCTAAATGTGAGCAGTACAATTCCACAAACTAGAGTATTGGACTAAACCTAAAGGGGAAAGTGCATGCGTGTACTGCTCTCTGTCTGTGGCTGAAATGTGACCAGCTGCTTTATGCTCTGCCAGAAGGGACTGTACACTTGAACGATAAACCAAAATAAATCTTTCATCCTTTAGAATGCTCCTTGTCAGATCTTTGACCAGAGCAACATGTAAAGTAATTCATACAGTGAGGAATTAATTCAGTAATTAAGTAAGTAAGTAATCCAGTAGACATGTCAGAGAATTTCCTTGTGTCCAGGGCTTAGAATGTTGAGGGATAATTAATTATAATATTTGTGACTAACTTTGGGGAAGGTTGGTTCTAGATTTATAACTGCTTTTTCAAAGAGGAATTTTAGTTTCAGAAAAGGAATGTTGCTTTAGAGAAGATTAGGAGCCAAAGATAGAAGGGCGGGAGGGTAGAGAGGCCTTCGATCAAAATTTGCTCTTGAGGTTTCTCAGGCCCCTTAATTCAGAGCACTCAGCATGGAAGGTTCTGTGCTTTGAGGCATATTTTCCTGGTCCTCAGCCCCAGTGTCTATGCCTTTTATAACTGCTGAGGCACTGCTACAATGCTGGAAACATGAACCTCTAGGTTGTCAGGGTATTTACTACCTCTAGCTTAAATATTCTGTCCTCAGATACCCGGAAACATAGCATCTCATTCTCAGCAAAGTATGGCTACATAACTTTAAGCTAACAAAGGCTATGTTCAGCAGGACTCCTTACTGTTTTCTTCCGAAACTGATTGATACGGACCATGACAACTTGACATGCATGCGAGCAAGTGTTTCTGTAAAATGAGAGTCGCCCTCCTGATGAAATGAGGATTGTCTGTGCTTGCTCAGCCCCCAGTCTCCTTGTTACCTTCGAAGCTTACTCAAGAAAACCACTACTAGAGTCAGCAAGATGGATTAGCAGGTAAGAGCACTTGCTGCCTAACCTGATGAGGTACCACTAAACACAGAGGCTGCTCACCCAAAGCTACCATGCTTCTCTTATGAAGACCTTTTTTTCTGGCTGGGGTCGCACACTGATCTCACTCAAACGCAAGTGTCCTAGGGCTAAAGGCCCAGAAGTCCTTAACAAATCTTATGAAGAGATGTGGTTGGGAACAGCCTAGCTTCCATACCAGTCCAATTTTGATGTATGTTCTAGTCTATCTACACTAAGCACCTTCATCTAGACTGGGAAATGCTTGGGGAAACACATTTATTGGCTACTTTCTCTGTCTGTCTTCCCCACTGCCTTACTGAAGTTTCCAGATTGTCTCAGAATTCAATTGCTGTGAGGAGTCACCATGACCAAGACAACTATTTTTTATTCCTTTTTCTTTTTGTTTTTTCGAGACAGGGTTTCTCTGTAAAGCCCTGGCTGTCCTGGAACTCACTCTGTAGACCAGGCTGACCTCGAACTAAGAAATCTGCCTGTCTCTGCCTCCCAAGTGCTAGGATTAAAGACGTGTACCACCACTGCCCGGCTGACCAAGACAACTCTTATAAAGGCAAACATTTAGTTGGAGCTGGCTTACTATTTCAGAGGTTCAGTCCATTATCATGATGGTAGGAAACATGGTATTGTTCGGGCAGACATGGGACTGGAAAAGGAACTGAGAGTTTAACATCTTGATCTGAAGGCAGCCAGAAGAAGACTGCCCCCTGCAGGCAGCCAGAAGGAGGACACTGGGAGGAGCTTCAGCACAGGAGGAGACCTCGAAATCCACCCACACAGTGACAAGCTCCCTCTAACAAGGTTGCATCTCCTCCAATAAGGCCACACCTAATAGTTCCATTTCCCTTGGGCCAAGCTTATTCAAACGTTCACACAAATGGTCACCCCTATTTACTCTCTCCTCCAGAAGAAATCGATTTGATCCTTTTTATTTGTTTTGTTTCAAGACAAGGTCTTTCTATGTAGTCCTAGCCATCCTGGAACTCACTATATAAGCCAAGCTGGCCTTGAACTCATGGAGATCCTCTTGTCTCTGCCCCCTGAATACCTTGATTAACCCGTTGATTCTGAATACTTGTTTCAGGAACTAGACGCTATACCTCAGTCAGCCCTTACTTTTTTATCTATTTATTTATTTATTTTTAGGATCTTGCTATGTGTTGGTGTTCCCGCTTGGATGGAAAGGTATCCTGGCACTCTGGAGCCCAGGAACCACACAGTTCTGAGGGGAAGCCTCAGGAGAAGCATTGCAGCCAGGAGGGAGGATATCCCTGGCTGAACTTGAGTGCTACAGAGTAACAGCTCTGCTCTGTTGCTCATCTTGCAGCTGCCAAGTGAGATATCTCCAGCTGAGCCGAGAAGCTCAGGAACCTCAGCCCTGCTCCACTTCTTCATAGCAAAATCTCATAGAAGAGATTTATTGGGAGGGAACGAATCCAGGGTCGGCTGCTTCTGCTCCCAGGAGATGACAGCAGCAAACTGAACACTGGGTAGGGCTTATATAGGATTTCTTAGTGGGTGGAGCTACTCAGGATGACTGCAGATTGGTGGGCTCTTTGTGGCAAACTCAGAGATTGATGTGATTTTGTTTAGACTTTTCACCTAAAATTAGTATAATCTGGGGAGTGTACTATTGAGGAGCTGGAGATGACCTTGTGACAGTTACAGAGGCTAGAAATGCCTTTGACAGAGAAGTCTGAGGGATGGATGGGCTATTGACTCATGTCTAAAGGAGTTTATACAGACTAAAACTCTAAGGCAGAACAAAACAACTTTCCTCAAACTGTCACTGGGGGGTGGGGGAGGGGGTGGGGGAGATTCCTTGTTCTACTTCCTTTCTGACAGTGCTAGACCATGTAAAGCTCCTTATCTGGGGGAGGAGGAGTGGCTAGTTTTGACATTGTTGCCACGGAGATGGCTCTCGAGCTCACAAGACTGGCTTGAGTTGGACACACCTCACCGAGTTCCCTGTCATCAGCAATGACAACTGAGGCTTCGGGCCTCCTCCCCTGCTTCAGCTTCTCAGTTTCTCCAAGCTGATCTAAGGTGCCAGGGCTCTGAAGGTTTAGCCTCAGCAGCTCTGGCGTCCTGAGGTGTTGCTGTCCGGAGAGAGGCCAACAGCACAGACTGAATTCCTAGCGTCTCTCTCAGAAACCAGAGCCAAAACTGGAGTGAGGGCACCAGAGGAGGTGGAGGGGCACCCAGGGGAGCTGAAGAGGAGGGCACAGGGAGTTGGAGGGGGATCTTCAGGGAGCACCCAGGTGCAAAACTTGAACCGGCCTGGCCTGGCCCAGCCAGACACTCTGCTGTCAAGTGGTGCAGAGCCAGTGTAGGAGCTGTGGCCAGGTGTCTTCAGTTAAATACGCTGTGTGGCTGGTCAAGGGAATGCAGAGGGTGTGGTACTCGGGTGGCTACACTATGTGGTCCTCAACCCCCACAAAGGAAGCTGCCCTTTGTAATAGACCAGACCATTTCAGAAAATCACAACCAAGCTAAATATAGAGTCCTTAAACCTAGTCCCAAAGAGTACATCTTGTTGGAGTAGGTGTGGCCTTGTTGGAGGAAGTGTGTCACTGTGGAGGCAGGCTTTGAGGTCTCATAGGCTCAAGATATGCCTGGTGTGGCAGTCTCCTGCTGCATGTGGATCAAGAACTCTCAGCTCCTTCTCCAGCACCCTATGCTGCCGTGATGATAATGGACTAAACCTCTTATACAATAAGCTAGCCCCCCAAAATATTTTCATTTATAAGCATTGCCATGATCGTGGTGTCTTTTCACAGCAATAAAACCCCAACTAAGACATCTCCGAAGGAAAATTCTTGTCACACAACAATCATACAGAATGAAGATGTTTCTTCTGTAACAAGAGGCAATGAGTTTAAAAGAACAAGGACAGGCAATGGGGGTTTGAAGGGAAGAAAGGAATGGGGAAATGATACAATTACATTATAATCCCAAAAATAAAAGGGACTGGCTTCAAAACTGCTAGCCTCCTGCTTCAGCTTCCCTACTGCTGGGACTATGAGCACGCATATGTTCATTCTTGGTTGCTAAGTGGACCTAATCTTTTTATAGCTATCAATCAAGGTACACCACTTGCTTTGCCTTTGGTATTTGACTCTTGAATGGAATCACACTGAGACTGTATAGAATCTTCTCATTAGCTCTTCCTTTATGGTTCGATGCAGCTCCTTCTGATAGATGCCTGCCTTTTCTGAACCAGAATTTTTAGTTGTTCATCCCATTCTACGGGTTATCACATTTACATTCAATAAACTCATTTTTTTAAATGAGAGAGCTAGAATTGCTTCCTGTGATTTGAAGTAAAAATAAAAGCAATGAATATAGATGATATATTTATTAATGCCTCTCTCAGCTAGCAAGGCTTGGTGATAAAAATGAATAAGTTATAAAAAAATGGTGAGCATTAAATGTTATATATTTGTTATTCATAAAGGCAGTCCATAGAAATTACTTTAAAATGCCAATATTTTCCATTTTCTCCATACCTTACTTTGAAATATCTCTTTTCAAAGTGGTGAGAATATCTTTAGAACATGTCAACTGGAAGCCATAGGATCTATGTGGTCATTGACCTGAAGAACAAAGTAACTTGGTAGTAAGAAAGGGTCTCTGTGCTTGGTATTTTTAGGTTTTTCTTCTGGGTGTGTGTGGGGTATCCTGTTATGGCTGTTAAATTATAATTATCCAGTGTAGTATCTTTAAGTAAACATTTTAGAAATAAAATATTAAAAGATTTCCATGCAAAGAAAGCTGTAATGTAATCATGAAGAAACCTTGCTTATTTATAATAATCTTACATAAAAGAATATGAGAATTCATGAAGAAAAACTGTTCAAATGCAATTTAATGACAGATTCCTAGTACCCAATCTAGAACAATTTGAGTAACACAACACATATGGTTATGAATCGTAATCCAGAAAATAAAGGTATTCATATTCATAATGATATAAATAATAAATAAGATAATAGAATCCCAAATGAAGTATGGATGGGACGATTAAGTCATCATTCAACAACAGAGTAATAATTATCTCACTCAAGAATCATTAACCGGTGCTAAAGTAGATTAATGCCATGGAAAATAGGGTATTTACATATTCTCAACTATCTTACCACAAAATACTGATGAAATACTGGTATGTTATTACTGTTACAGTGGAGAAATGTGGAAGACTGGCTTATCCCAGTGATTCATCTAAGTTAATATCATATGTAGTGAGATAAAAAGGCGCTGTGTGCTTTCAGCTTCATGATGCTGAGAAGGTCTGATGACAGATTTTATGTCTTAAGTTGACTGGACCATGTTAGGGTTTCATTGCTGTGAAGAGACACCATGATCAAGGCAACTCTTATAAAGGACAACATTTAATTGGGGCTGGCTTACAGGTTCAGAGGTTCAGCTCCTTATTATCACAGCGAGAGCAGGACAGTGTACAGGCAGACATGACACTGGAGGAGCTGAGAATTCCACAATTTCATCCCCAAAAAACTAGGAACAGACTGCCTTCCAGGAGGCTAGAAGGAGGGTCCCTCCCACAGTGATATACTTCCTCCAGCAAGGCTACAACTGGTAATAGTGCCATTCCCTGGGCCAAGCGTATTCAAACCACCACAGGTGCACAAAGAGTTTATTAAGCCTTGTCTAAGTGTTTCTGTGGTGGTTTAAAAGGAAATTACTACAATAGGTGCATATAATTCCACTGGATAGTCCCAGTTTATGAATTACTTGGAAAAATTAGAAGGTATGGGGTTGTCAGAGAAATATGGCCTTATTCAAGGAGATATAGCACTGGGAGGTGGGCTTTGAGATGTCAAAAGCTCATGTCAGGCCCAATGTTGCGCTCTCAACCTGCTGCTTGTGGACCAAGATATAAAGTTCTCAGCTACTGCTCCAGTGCCATGCTCCCTGCCATAATCATAGGCTGATCCTGTGAAACTGAAAGCAAGGCCCCAATTAAATGCTTTCTTTATAAGAGTTGCAATGGCCATGGTGTCTGTATACAACAATAGAAAGACAGTTTATTTGCAGATTTCTGGATAAGGTTAGCACTTGCCTTGATAGAATAAAGCAAATGGTCCTGATCAGTGTGAATGGACTTCTGTCTATTAAAGCCTTATGTAAACAAAGGCTAAGAGAGAATTCTGCCTATCTTTGCTATAACTATGGTCTTTTCCTGACTTGGCTCAAATTCACACTAGGACTAACACTGTTAACTCATCTGTATCTTAGGCCTTGAGACTCAGGCTAGAACAGTTACTACCGGTTCCTTGTGCCTGGACAACTCAGCCTACATAACCACTTGAGTCAATCATTAAAGTCTATCTATCTATCTATCTATCTATCTATCTATCTATCTATCTATCTAGAACCACTGGCTATGGTTCTCTTGCAATCTTGAGAAATGTGGCTAATAATTTTTAGCCAAGAGTAATTGGTTCAGACATTTCCTGGATTTTCTTGCCAGTATTTTAAAGAGAATACTGATATACTGTGCCATGTTCTGGTCATAGAGATATCATAAGTGTTTCCACTGGATAGTCCTAGTTAAGCAGTGTAGGAAGCAGGGACTTGGGTGATCACATCTATAGTTTTGAACAGTTTTAGAAGGTGCTAAATACAGTGAAATTGGTTGTTTCTTTCTAATGCACCAGACACAGTGGGAAGAAAAGGTAAAAGATCAGAGAAGCAAACTCCTACCTTGAGTGCTAGATGAATAGTCTTAAGTCTAATATCTGTGTCATGGGGCAAAGATTGACAAATTTTAATCCAGAATATTTCATTCCATAATGAGTGCATTTATCGTACAAACTGAGTCCAAAGACTCATAGAGATGTAACTTAAGAGTTAAGGTATTTCTTAGGAAGTAACTGGATTTTTGAAAGTCAGAATGGAGACACAGAGGTAAAGGAGAGGCTATTGAGCCATTAGAGAAGTCTACCTTTGCCAATGGAAAGGCCTCCTGACTCCCAGTAGAAGTAGCATTGCGTTACATATGAAATTTTGGCCCACAATGAACAGCTTGAATTTGATCATGAAGAAATAACTGGGCAGTAGTTTTCAGAGTTATCAAGGTCATGAAATGCAAGTAAAAACTTTTGAATTGACACAGAGTAAGGAAGAGCAGGAAGACATGTCAACTAAGTACCACATGGAATTCTGGGTTAGAATCTGGTTTAGACAAAGAGTAGCAGTGGGACAACTGATAAAATCTGACTAGTAACAAGTGAGTTAACAGGACGATTTGAATCTTAACTTCCTATTTCTGACGACTGTGCTATGATCATGTAGGATGTTAACATTTAGGGGAGACAGATGAAGGGGATGCAGAAATTTGCTGTGCTTATTTTAAACCATTTTGCAAGTCTAAATTTACTTTTCAGTGAAACATCGAAAGTAAGAAATAAGCTAATAAGACTACTTAGATCAAACTACACAGGCTATAGGTTTTCAGTATTATATACATGTAATCCCAGCTATACAGGATGCTCAGCCAGGAGAATTGTGAGCTTGAATTCGCCTATACATCACAAGCAGCATAGCAACATCCTGTCTTCATCAACAAAAGCTGGAAAACACAGTAGACGACACAAACCTGTGCTGAAATAGCAACTGAAAGAAAAAGCTACACAGAGGAATTAAATGTGGAAAACATTCCGAATACTGGTTATGCCTTCTCACATTACACTGTGTTTAGAGCAAGCTCTGCTCTGAGAAAAACAAACTGGAAAGAAAAAGTGAGTTGTAAGAAAATAAACTACAAGCCGGCATGAAGAAAAGTGCGAAATGACCACTTATTCAAAAGAACCTCAAAAGTATTTACAGATAAAAATTGAATTTCGATTCAAAGAAAAGAAGACTGGGTGTATACGTGTATACCAACTACTCAAGAAGCTAGGGCTAGGACATCATTTGAGTGCAGGCATTCATAACCAGCAGGTAATGAGGTAAGTCTCTTGAAAATCAGAAAGAAATTGATGACTGGTTACACAGTAGCTAAGTGAAAAGAACCTTCTGTGTACCATAAAATAATAGTAATGCTGATGGTGTATAGGAGCAGAATTTGAGCATTTAGTATATAAAAACCACAATTAAGAGTTTCACATGTATACAGAGAAACCCTGTTTCGAAAAACCAAATAAATAAATAAATAAATAAATAAATAAAAGAGTTTCACATGTGAATCTGTGTGACTCTTACCACATATGAGGTAGTTGAGCCATTTCCATTATACAGATTGTGGGAAAATGCAAGTGTTAAAACACAATTTGAACACAAGCAATTTGGTGCAGAGGGGAAGCTTTGAACCACAAGGTTACTACTCTGCCTTGAATGTTTAAGAATAGATGAGTAAACAAACCAAGGATTTTCCCTTTCTCCTGGGAGAGGATGCTTCTAATTTATAGTACTTTCCCATCTTCATAAATGTAGTGCCTATTGATTGAATGTTCCTGCCATGAGAAAGCAGAGTGCTAGGCAAGGTGAGGCTCTCGGGGAGAAATTGGACATAAAGAGGAGATGTGGAACACCCACTCCTTGCCTCCTTAGTGAAACTGAGTGCGGCTCCTTGCAAACCAATGTTCTTAAAGACACTGCAGAACAATCCCTCCCTGCCACCCAGACATCACTTTGTCCTCCTCCATGCAGAATGCTTGGAAAGTGATCTATCAGGTAGAATTCTCTGCTTCAAATTAGCCACTGGGAAGAGATCCTGTGGAAGATGGGGATGCAAATAAATGCTCCAAGGTGCAAATAAATGCTCCAAGGTGTAAAGTTTAGATACTTTAAAACACCTCTATTTCATAGTCTGTGTTCAGAAAATATGGACACTAGCATTGGGAACCCACTGATATTAACTGAACATGGAAATATCATGATAGAAATGGAAAAATTTATCCGGGAGAATGGACTTTGCAAATGCAAGTTGAATAGGGATAACTACAGCAGCTAGAGAACACATGGATTGACCTTGAGTCAGGCTGTTGTTATTTGAAGGGCCTTTATTTCCTTTTATTAAGGCCATAGAATATTCTCTACTTCAATAGAGGCTCTCTCCAGTTCTGTTCGAACATCATAGGCTACCTTTTATTTCCAAGCTTTGATGGAGAGGTATATAGACAAATAATGGCATTCAACGATACAACATGATGTCAAATGGTACCCCGAAACCCTAAATGAGAAGCAGACAAGAGTGAGAACACTGGAAGCTGGAGAAGGTATTTAGCAAGTGTCATAGTCATTGTTCTATTGCTGTGAAAGACACCATGACCATGTCAATTCCTATAAAGAACAGGATTTAGTTTAGGCTTGTTTATAGGTTCAGAGGTTTAGTCCATTGTCGTCATGGTGGAGAGCATGGTAGCATGCAAGCAGACATGGTACCGGAGAAGCAGCTGAGAGCATCTAGATCTGCAGGCAGCAGGAAGAGTTAGACACTGAGACAGGCATGGGTTTCTGAAACCTCAAAGACCGTTCTCAGTGACACACTTCTCTAACAAGGCCACACCTCCAAATCCTTACAATTCCTTGACAATCAGAAGCATTCAACTGAGCCTATGGGGGTCATTCTCATTCAAACCACCAAACCATGTGGGCAAGATTCTAACTTACCTGCAACTAATTTCTGCCAAGAGAATGAGGATCCCACTTTTTTCCACTCATCTGTTGATGGATATCTAGGCTGGTTATACTTCCTGGCAATAGTGATAATGTAGCTATAAACATGGGTGTGTGAGTATCTCTGTAGTGTGTTAATGCAGAGACTTTTGAGAATATACCCAAGAGTACTGTAGTTGGGTCACATGGTACTTCCCTATTTAGGTTTTTTGTTACTGCTGTTTTGAGGAGTCTCCACGATGACTTCCATAATTGTTGCATCAATTTACATTCTCATCAGGATGAATGCACATGAGCCCACCACCTGTGTCCGTTTCCCTGGAGGACCCTTTACTAAAAAGGCCATCAACAATGAAAATATGAGCAGCAAAAGGAAGTTGTTTACTGTCTAGCTAATGGGTGGTAATGCATTAGCACTGGGCTCCCTAATACTCATGGGGACATAGAGGTTCTAGCAAAGCAGAATTCTATTGGCTACAATCACCCCCCAATGAACAGTCAAGGAATGTTGGGATCACAGACACACACACTACCATATCTAGTTTTTGCATGGTTCTGGGAATCTGAACTCACATCCTCATGCTTACATGGTAAGTGTTTTCCATGCCAAGCCACCTTAACCCTGAAACATGAGCCCCTGTTTGGTTTCATACAGATCACTATGTAGCCTAGGCTGGCCCAGAGCTTGTAATACTTCTGCCTCATCCTCCCGAGTGATGTGCTCAAGACCCCTTCCTAATATCTAGAAGTAAGTGAGAACAAGGTCATAGCTGACACAAGTACTGGGTGTCCCAAAGGATCACCATAAACTTCCAATTGGAAATTATCTCTGACATATCCCAGAGCATAAAAAAGGTTTAGGCTAAAGTCTGTCTCACAACGGATCCAATATATCTAACGGTCCATCCTGTGGTTGATTGTCTTATCTGGTTTTCCATACATAATAGGATAGGCATATTTATAAGTTGTCTCTTAGTTTCCTGATACATGAATTAAATGTTCTGATAGAAACGAGTGTTATTAGTCTTTTAAAAAGCAAAGCACTCTCTATCCAGGCCAAGGCAGCAAATCAGAAGCATTACCTCCTCCTAGGATACTGCAGTATTTAGTAGTAAGAGGAACTCAAAAGCATCCTACATTTCCCATGACATTCACTTGTCTAACCTTTCCATATAAAACATATAGTTTATGGTCTGTCTTAGTTAGGGTTTTATTGCTGTGAAGAGATACCATGACCAAGGCAACTCTTATAAAGGCAAACATTTAATTGGGGCTGGCTTACAGTTTCAGATGTTTAGTCCATCTTTGTGGTGGGAAGCATGGCAGCATGCATGCAGACATGGTGCTGGAGGAGCCAAGAGTTCTATGTCTTGATCCAAAGGCAGCAAGGAGACTCTGATTCCACACTGTACAGAGCTTGAGCAATAGAAGATCTAAAAACCCATTCCCTCAGTGACAAACTTCCTTCAACAAGGCCACACCTCCTAAAAATGATACTCCCCATGTGCCAAGCATTCAAACATGTTAGTCTATGGGGATCAAACCCATTTAAGCCATCACATGGTGGATATCAGTGAACTACTGTGAACTTAACCAGAATGCTCCAGTTATGACTTCTGTGCCAGATTAGAGTCTTATTGCAGCAAATCACCCCAACCTCTGCCACTTAGTTTGTGGCTATTGATTTGCCAAATCCTTTTTCCTGGCCCTTATCAGTTGAGAATACCAGAGCAATGCATCTTTACATTTAAAAAGCATGGAGTAAACCTCACTGCTGTGCTGTCCAGGATCTATTTATTTTTCTCCTACCTAGAAGAAAACATTTGTGGTGAACGCAGTCATCTTCAAGGTGCCCATTAGGTGTCTTTTATATTGACTGACATTTTTCTAATTGGATCCAATACAGAGATTATGTCAAGTAGTCTCAAATGCCCAAATAAGATTGTCAGTAGGTTGGTAAGTAGTACCTGGTAAGAGGATTGCAGCATCAGTGAAACTTATAGGGGGCTGTGGTCTGTATCATACAGGGGCATATCCTACAGAGTGAAGCTTATGGTACATCATGTAACTTGAGCTGCCCATGACAAATATCAACAGGAAATGATTAAGAAGCATAGGGTTTGGCAGCTGGCTCAGCTGAGTAAGCAAAGTTCTTGCTATGCAAGTGTAAAGATCTATATTCTCATCCCAAGGATACATAGAAAGCTAACTACAGAGTTATACACCTATTATCCCAGTGTTGGAAGACAGAAACAGTAGGTTTACTAGGGCTGGCTAGCCAGCCAGTCTGGCTAATGGGTAATCCCTAGGTTCAGTGAGAGACCCTGTATCAAACAATAAAGTGGAGTGTATTAGAAGAAAGTATGATTTTTACCTTCTCTTTATAATTCCATAAGCTAGAGACCAAGCCTTTAATACACAAGCTTGTAAGGAGCATCCCAGATGGTTATGGTAGAACTCATACCCATCAAGGATAAGGGACTGTGTCAAGGCGTCAGATAACTAACAGGAGGGTGGGGGGTCTAAAGTATTCCCTGGAAGTGTGAGAAACTAAATATGTGACAAGAGAAAGACATCATCTATGGCTGTGGACCGTCTGCAGCAGTGAGAACGACATCTCAGTTTGCAAATCTTAAAGGATGAAACTGACCACCACACAGTGTGGATGAACTGGCTCTCGACCTCTTTTCTGGAGGTAGTGAAGGTATCTTGTTCCTATATAAGATCTAGTACAAGAAAAGCAGCCTGACGACCAGGGTACAGTAAACCAGATCCAGTTGTGATCCCTCTAGCTCTTTTTACACCATCCCTCTCAACGTTAAGTGTTTGCATGGCTTTCAGCTAGTCAGCTGTTCCCACAGCTGTTGAGGCTAGACTACTTCAGCTGAGACCATCATTGAGTTGTCCCCATTTGCAGCACCAGCTGAGGTCCAATCCAGTGTACCAAAGGGGCTCCAGCTCTGCAGTGGATGCCTGGAGGGGCTGCAACACACCAGCTAGAATCATGCAAGTTAATGCCTCATGGGATCTACTGACGAGTGGATAGAAGGACATAGTGACATGAACTTCTCACCTCCCTTCCTGACTGCAAGCTGCTCTTAGGTGACTTCTTTGAAGACGCCCCTGCCCAGTCCTGTTTCCTCCCTCATACTCACTTCCCTGGGAATGTTTCCTCAACTCATGGGTTGGCAAGATGGTTCAGAGGGTAAAGGTGATTGTTGTGCAAGCCAGGAAAGCTCAGTTGGATCCTTGAATCCCACATAAAGGTGGGAGGAGAACACTAATTACACAAAGTTGTTCTCTAACGCCTTCAAAGGCACTGTGGCATGCACATACATGGAAAAAATTAAATGGGTTCTGATGGGTACATAAAGAACATAACTTTTCCCTGTATCGTTAACTCCAGCACGCGTTGCCTCTAGTTGTATAGACAGGAAACTGCACCAATCCAGCTTTTCACCTCAGCCAGCTGGTGGCTCCATAAAGAAAATCTTCACCTTCATAACAGGAGAGAGGCACCTGCCTAGAGTGGTTCTTAACTACATGCTGATTAAAGTCTCTTAAAGTCTCTTAAAAGGGCAATGTGTAAGGGGAAGAAGGCTCACGTAAGAAGTGATGGAATAGTCGTGCTCAGCTTCTTCCTATCACACTAGGACTTTAAGCTAATCCCAAATGAAACTCACTTTGTTGAGCCTATGAATGGGCATAACACCATCTCTTCACAAGTCTATTGTGGCCACATAAAATGCTCCAAATGTAAAACTTCCTGGGCTGCAGAGTGCTAAATGATGTCAGGTACTTGACAGCAAGTAACTAAGTAGTCGCTAAATTAAAAGGGGACAGAAAGATCGGCTGGATAGGAACAGGAAAAGTGACCAACGTGTAGAAAGATCACTGGTAGTAGCTGTGTGAAACAGCTTGGAGCCAGGCCTTCTGAGGGGACAATCGGCAGATATCAGGCATGCTATTTTCTTTCACATTTTACTTAAGCTTTTCTTTCACCTATTTATCAAAATGTACCGATTGCACATACCTGCTGGGTCCTGCCTTATGGTTAATGGGAAAACAGAAGTGTGAATTTATCAACATAATACAGTGGAATCTAAGGTTCTGTAGTACATTGGAGGCTTGATAATTTTAGAAGAATCGGTCAAAATTCTCTGCAAAGTCATAGAACCTTACTTTGATCAGATAAAGGATTGTAAGTCAAAAAGTTGCTTGATCAGATTTTTGTTAAGCAACTTTGCTTCTGTCCTCTGTGGATGTGTTTACTGCTACAAACAACTCTTCTGGCTACTTCACTGCTTAGGCTTGGAACAGCAGTGCAGCCTCTAAGGAAAAAGCCACAAGGAAACTGAAACTCCACAGGGCTTGTCCTAAATCAGAGTTGCAGAGACTCGCCGCTCCCTGCACATTCAGCATTGCAAAGCCTGCTAACATCTTGATTAAGATATCACTTGTTTGATTTCCTTGGGAGTGAGTCAGTCCCGCATCTGTCCTCTGAACAAGAGAAATCTTAATGAGCGGGATCTGAACATCGAATGCTTTTTATTAAAATGAAGCTTGGTTAATACAGAACTCTCAAATAACTATCAAATAACTAAGAGAATCTGGTTTCTCTCTCTCTCTCTCTCTTTTTTTCTCTGTGTTCTGTCTGTTGGTAGAAGACTATATGGCCAAAAACATGGACACCAAAAGAACTCCTGTATTACCTAGCTCCGGTCTGCCAACATTTACATTATGACTGGATACATGATTTTTCTTTCCTATTTTAATTTTTAGAGTAAAGACTGCTTAAATCGTAAAAAAGCAGCTAAAGTCTCTTCATAGCAATTTAATTTCTACATCTGTGTTACATTAATGGTTTCTAAACTAAAAGTGGTAACAGATGAACCAAGGTCTCACGAGAGCACATTACAGGTTCAAGGGCACCAAGACAGAAAGACTTCACACTCATTGAGAGGATTCAGGTGAGTTTTGGCCCCTTTTATCTTGTTATTCCTTCTTCCAACAAATTTGCAGGTTTATGAAAGATGACTTCCAGCGTTGGAGAAAAGCTAAGAGTTGGGACTGAAAGAAGCAGGGACTGATGGCCTAACAGCTCACCTCCCTATGAGGGACACACACACACACACACACACACACACACACACACACAGGACAAACAGCATCTCACTTACTTTCCCCACGCTTGTTCCCCCTAACCACCAGTTACAACCTCTACCACCGGACTAGTTGCCAACAATTATTTTTAAACTTGCAAATCCACACTAAATGCTCAAAAATAATTCCATTTGATATCTGTTTAAGGATCTTACAAATATAAGGATCTTCAGTATAATGATGTCACTGGATGGATGCTTCGGTGGTTAAGAGCACTTCTTGCTCTTGCAGAGCACCCAGGTTCTACTCCCAGCACCCACATAGGGCAGCTTCCAACTGTGTAATTTCAGCTCCAAAAGATCTGTACCCTTCTTCTGACCTCCTCAGGCACTAGGCACATATATGCTATACATACGTATAAGCAAAATATGTGTGTGTGCACGAATATGAACATATATAATATACAAATTAAATATATATAAATATATATAATATATTATATATATAAATTAAAAACAAAAAACGAGTATATTCTTCAACATAATGAAAATATTCAGACCCATAAACTGCTGTATAAAGTCACCCCTGACAATAAAAGTTTCCAATTTTGCTACAAGCACATAGAAAGGAAGACATAACCAAGCACTCCCAGTCTCCCACTCAACTGTTAACACACAAACTCCAGCTGTAGTCTTCTTTTTTTTATAAACAAAATCACCAAATGTTCAAAAATCTGCTTTAATTATATTTTTCTGAAGTCCAGGAAGAACATCATTGTAATTCATGGTACAAAAAGCAAATGACATCTGAACATGCAATAAAAAATGGATTCACAATGAAAATAATATATGTCAGTACTAAAATATAGTTACTTGGTTCCCTAAAGGGAAAATGTTTCTTTTAATTATCTATTTCACTTGGATTATGAGAAAATACTCTTTTTTTCTTGAATGCTTTGGGGAAGTTTCTGTTTGTACTACTTTGGGTTTTAAGTCTAATGTAAGTCTCTCACTATCTTTTTGTTATTGTTGTTTTAAGACAGGAACTTAATACGTAGATCTTGTTGGGCTGGAGCTTACTATGTAGATCAGGCTGGCCTCAAACTCATCTGCCTCTACTGGGATCACAGTCATGAGCCACCATACCCAGCTGAGAGTCTCTCATTCTGAAAGCCATTATTTTCAATCTATAATATCAGATAATCCAAAAGTAAGACAGAGAGCTGCAGCTGGATTCTTGTTACATACAAAGCCATTAGCAAAAATATGTAACAGAATTTAGTGCAAAACAAACTAATTTGTCCTTACATACAGAAGTTTGCTTTCTTCCTCACAGCCTATTCTAAAAGGAGCTTTGGGGGTTGGAGGGACACTATCCATCTTTATGGAATTCCCACTTTGGGTTGCATGTGGAAATCATAAAGGGCAGCGTAACCATTTAAAACATTTCTTTTAAATGGATTATAAAACTGAATCTGGGTCTCTCAATTCAGAAGGAAAATGTAGCTTCAAATAAAGAATCCATCCCTTTATGGTTTTCAATATTTAATCTTAATCAGCTCAACACTTAGTGAGTAACGGTGACAGCCTCTGGGACTGTGATCAAAAGACATGAGAAAACATTTCTGTGCAACATATGCACACTGTGACCCCAGCTGCTGAGAAGTTTCACATGGAGGGCATGCACACATTTCATACTGACACAGTTTACAACACCTTGGGGAAAAGAGCACGGGTTCCTGGGAAATGTCACAGAATCTATATACATGAGTCAAAGGGAGACCAAAATACAAGTTTAAAAATACATCTGGAAATCATTTCAAAGCCCAATATCTTATTTACTGACAATGGAAAAAAAATCTAACATCCTATAGAATATCATGTAAACAATGAAAATGCAGCTTTATATAATTCAAAGCCTCAAAAGAAAATAAATTTCAGGTTTATCTTCACTGCTTGGCTCAGTCTGCAGAACTGAATTATCTGAACAAAACTGGTCCACGTAGCCATAGCGAAGGGCAGTGCATGCTCCCTCTGGGATGCCTCGACCCTCTAGGTCACGAGCTTTCATGTTCCTCAGGTAGCCCGCAATGTATGAGCCCGTGGAGTGACGGTTCACGGCCAGAGCAGGAGCCGGTGGTTTACTTCTAAGGACCACTCCTCCTCTGGTGCTCTGCGTCATAGCTTTCTGCTTGCCAGCTTCCTGCTTCTCCTTGGCACGACTAGCAATGTTACGCACTCTGCTCTGACTTCTAGATGACAATTTTCTGACTAATGCCCGGGGGCACTGATTGACATCTTGCTTTGAGTACAGCACTTGACAGCTGTCTTCTTGGTCAAAGGACACCAGCTTCCGGAGCTGTTCAGTTAGGGCATCTAGAGGCTCTAATGACTTTGTCTTCATAGTCACGCTCTTGTCTCTAACGCTGTTTGTCACAAAACTCCTACTAATACATTGGTATTTGCTTTCAAAATTGCAGGCAATGTCCTCTGATGTTAAGTCCCCCAGACTTTTGGATTTGCATGGACTTGGCAGTTTCAAAGCAGCCAAAGGAGCATGTGTTGACTGTGTGGGTGTAGGGGCATGCATATCTGGAGCCCTAGGCTGCTGAAGCCCACAGATTTGGTCTGTGTTTGCATCTAAACTTGAGAAATGGTTATACACAAAGCCAGCACCCTGATAGGTTAGATGAGAAATACTGTGATTTTTGACACCTGGAATATTGTTGAATATTTCCGAAGGGAGGAGAGTCTCTTTACAGTAGCCATTCCTCAAGCCTCTCTGGATGTGTTCCACCATCTCCTGGCTCTGCTGCAATTTTAATGGAGGAACAAGTTGATTCGGAGCTTCTCCCCCGTTGTCACAGGTTGTTAGAGACAGGTTTTCAGATTCTCCATCAATTTCCACAAGACTGCTCTCTGCAGAATTTATACAGAAAGCAGGGTCTGCTATTGTATCTTCCATGGCCAACTCCATGGAGAGAGCAGGGCTGTTCCTCACTTGCCTATGGTCCTCTCCATGGGTGGGACTTTTGGGAAACTGAACAGGAGATGCATCAGGGGACCCTGGCAGGTTGCCTTTCATGACCCTTGTCTTGGGTTTATCAGAAGGGTCATCACCAGGCTTTGGTGTAGAGATGGGAGCGCCAATCACTCCACAAGCAACTGTGTTATTTGCCAGTTTGGGGGTCTCAGCACTAGAGAGCTTGTTCAGCTCAGGAGATGAGCACAAAAAGGAGGCCTTGTGTTTCCCCTGGGAAAACCCATGCTTGAAGGGTGTCTGGAGGCCCAATGCGATTGGCAAAGGAGCACCTCCTGATGTCCCACTGGTGCTAAGGAGGTGAGAAACCACAGTAATGTTAGCCGGGTGGCTGTTCTCTTCAAACTGGCCAATCAGTGCTGAGATGGAACTGCCTGACCCATTCTCATTTGTTAAAGTTACATCATCAATGAGATTGGAAATTTCAGTGTCCTGCAGAATGGCAGTTGAATGCAAATCAGGGATGTCAGAACAGGTTGCGGAGACGTCGGAGAGGGAAAAGGAAGTTGTAGCTCTGCCCTTGGCCCTGCTGCCTTCCGGATTCTCTTCCTCCAGAGAACTTTGACAAAGACCGCTACCGGCTGGCATGCTTTTCCCTCCGGCAGAGCCCTGGACACGCTCCTTTTCATCGGTTCTCATTCCATGCAGATCTTGCAGTCCCCTCGTTGCAGGATCAAGTGTCAAACGCTTCCTTGGAGAGAGGAATTTTTTGGGACCGTGGTTTTCCTGGCAATCATTTGTCATATTTGGTTTGATTCTCCCACTCTTTGAACCTGGTTCTCCACACTGTGGGTTTAAAACACTGGCAGTTGAAAAAGTGTCATTCCCTTGGTTGGCATCTTTGTGGAGGAGGGGACTAGAGGAAGAGGATAACTTTTTGTTGAAATTTGAAAAATGTGGGTCTTTTATAGTTGCTGCCTCCTTTCTTCCGTCATCTTTGTCTTCTGCTAAATAAAGCAAACAGCATTTTAGGTAAAGTGTATCACTTTATGTAGGCCCTGAGACAGTCATGTTTGTCTTGACACAGACAAATGGAAAATGTAAATCTGTTTTACATTATGACAGAACATAATTATGGATAAGCAGAAGTTTGCAACACAGTGTCTGTGTGATGGATAAATGGTGAAAATATATTTACAGGAATTTCACTGAGCTTCCTTTTGAATGTCTATTACATCAGCTGAGGATGTAATATTCATTGTCCGGATAATGTCAATGAGTTACTATGCTTTCATGGTGAGGATTACCTTACGCTGCTTCCTATTCAGATCTGTACTACACAGAAGCATGGTAACGGAAACAGAACAAGACAGCTCTGTTAAACAATGCACCATGGTACCTGTAAACAAGACACTAGCAGCTTTCAAAGTTACACGTGCATTAGCAACAGGCAAACCACAAAGGACAGAATTTTAAAAAGACATTTTGGAAAACCGTTTATCTAACCAATTACTGTCTAACACAGTTGGAAGGTACAATATGTGCACAAAACCATTCATATCTATTGGCTTAGGGCGAAAGGACAATCAGTCATCAATTCTGAATCAGTGCTGATATCTAATGCTCTCTTGATAATACTTTTTTACCTCAGTACAAAAGTATATGTTGCATTCTTCTCCCCTCCCCTCCAAGGTGGTAGAAAGATGTTAAACAAGGAAAACTGTAGGAACATACAGTTCCCGGCCATCTGGAAGACTGCATCCCATTTGATGTGCACTGAGACAATGTTCAGTGTTCAATTATTTTTATCTGATTATTTGTCCTTTAACTTTTCCAGAGTCATAATACGTGGATAAAGCATTTTTCACAAACATACTTTCTCTTCACTAAAATTTTATTGAAAAAAATTAAGTTTCCCCAATTCTAAACCATTAAATAGTCTATGACATCATTTTCAGAAGCAGCTACTTTTATAGAGACAGGCTATTTAGAACTCTGCATTCTGAATTTTTTCTCAATTGCTTTTTGTTGTAATGTGCCTGGGATCGCTGCAATGATTTCGTACCAGTCCATATTTGCTAGAAGTTTGATGCATGTGATTAGTCCTTACACCTTTTTAACTGTGGGAGAGAAGCATTTTCTTTCTCTTGCTTCTCAACTTATCCTCTTGGCTTAGCATCTTCTGCAGTTAGAAGACCAGTCCGTACAGATCTCTACTGAACATAACTTCACTTTACTGAAGCTGCCTTTTAAAGTAAAATTAATGCCAGATAGATCCTCTCTTCTCTGACACTATGCTTAGCAAAATTTCAAACATGTTCCCAGTGCTAGATAGACTCCAGGGCCATGCAAACTAGGACATTTTCTTAGCTTGGTTTCTCCCTTTCTAATAAAGTATTTGAGAACTGGCTTTTCTTTTCTCACTATAACACCTTACAATGAAAACCAATACAAGCAAAACTTCATTTGTGGAAAATCAAGTTGCTGAAGTTATATTGTTTGGAAAAGATTAACTTGGCTAAAATGCAAAAACCAAGGTATTACACTCTGCTTGAGATAATTCCAGTCAATAGACTGTTTTGGAATAGGAAAAGGAGTCAGAGAAACAAATTAAAGAGCTCTTTGTTACTTTGTAAAGTGGTCATGGCTCATCATCAAGTTGCTCAAATGAGTCCATCATACTCCAAGCTAAGGAAAAGCGATGGCTCCTAATTCCTACATTTGTAGAGCCTACAAGCAAGCAATAGCCATGGGCATGCCTCCTCCCCTGCCACCATCCAGAGCAGGGAAGTGGGATCACAGTGTCTCAACCACACCCTAAGGAAGAAAAATATCCAAGTAGGACAGGTGATGACTGGCTTTTAACAGCGTCCGTTCACCATAAACATTTCTAATCACAAAAGTTTTTAATAGTGAAAAGTAATGCAGCTGTATTAAGTGCCAGAAAAGTCTATTCACCCCTGGGACAAACTCAGTACAATATCTCTATAAACCACTTGTCCTTGTTCCAAATATTTGACCACTTAGAAAACCAACACTATATTTTGTAGGTTCCCCCTCCCTCCCAGATTGGCATGCTCTAGGCCATTCTACCTGATGTTCTTCTCCTTCTCCACACATGGAAACAGTAAGGCCATTTTCACTCTCTTACCCAAAGATTAACATTAGTTTTTTTCAGACATTTTAATTGCAGAATGGCAGCATTGTCATAATAGAAACAAGGGACAAAAATGCAGCTTAGAGAAAATGAAAGCACCTTACCCAGAAAGTTTTCTTTTCCATCTGTGTCTTTTGCTGCTTCACATATGGGCAGCGACAAAGCCCCCAGAAGGCTCTTGTCAACAGGCATAGAGACAGGGCGTACTTGCAGACTCCGTGTGGTCCTCCTTAGGATACCATCTTGATCTCTTGCAGCCTCAGAAACAGAATCTTTTATCTCAACCATTTCCTGGAAGCCCACTTTGCTCTTTTTCCTGCCTTTGGCTGGAGCACTCGCTGTACGTCGCAGAATTCTATCTCCAATTGATCGCTTTCGAATATAATGGGAGTTGTTTTCTGAAGAACCGTGCCTGGGATTCTTATTGAACAGTCCCTTCAGGCCTTGGAGCTGTCTGTTCTGAGGACACAAAAGGACCAACCGCAAGTTATACACATGCCATCATCATAAGAAAAATTTGTGTTTGAAATGACAGCTCCATGAAGAATGACTATGTGGTGAAATTTTATTGCCATTGATTGAACAATGTTCAAAATAAGAAAGCAGCTCACAGTGGGTCCATGCATGCACACACCTCACCAGCTTTATCATGGGAGGAAGGCAGTCTTTCAGTTTCATGGCCAACCTTTCCAGAATGTTCCTACCCAGAGATGATAAGAAGGTGGAGAGGTTTCCATGGGTAACAAACAGATAGGACTTCAGCAGCCTTGAAGCAGCAAATGTGTGTTTCATGGTAAGCAGTGGATGGGAAGATGTGAGGAGACATGCCACCACATTAAAATTTAAAAGAATACGTTATTGAGAGTGCAGGGCTATGCTGAGAAACTACCTTTGTAGCTCCTAGAAAGTGCAATATGGTGTAACTGGGGTTGAGGATTAAAGGACTCCACTGCAGGGGAGAAAAGAAAAACACAAGAGAACACAGTTTGGGCTCATTCAAATATGCAGTACCAGTAAACATAAAAGAAACATGTGCACACCGATATAAACCTTTCCTCCCGCTTCTTATAATTTTGTGTTCATTCCTTGTTCAACCCAATGCTGTCACTTTATGGTCTGAGCATCCATACATGCATTGAACATAATAAATGACTCAAAAATTAGTCATTTATTTAGGAATGAAACAAAAATTATATAGAATACTTTATTTGTATTGTATTTTATTTCTAGGCTAAGTTTTAAAGAAATCATGTTTTTCTGCTACCTTGATGAGAGTTAGAGATATTCAATAGTTAAACTGTGCTTTTGAGAAACCAGGCATCATCTTCAAATCATTTATATATGTTTCTATTTAGGGTAACAGAAAGAGTCCGACAAGCTGTGTAAATGGGAACTCAAGTTTGAAAAGTTTTACCTTCAACATATTCAGAAATAAAGACCAATTAATCCCTTCTGCTGACTGATATGAGGCTAAACCTACACTCCCTACTCAAGCACCATTTGGTGATCACAGGGATACTGAAATTAGCCGACTCTATGCTCATTTACTCCATGCCAGGCAACTTTCAGAGAATAACAAACATGACATAGGTGCTGTTTTTACCTCACAGTTATACAGGGGAGTAAATTCAGAGAGAATGCCAATACTCTGGAGAAGCTCAAGGCACACAGACCATGGTACCAAGCAGCATGGGGCAATCTGGGCACTGTTCCACTCTACAATCCCTCCAAGCCATACCTAGTCCTGAAAATCCATAGCAGGGCCTGAGTCTCTAGCACTTGGCATGACCAGAGGACCACCCACTGGTGTGCAAAGAACCATCCCCCTCTATAATGAAGGGAGAAAGAGCTAGGCAGAACTAGACACCTGTTTGTGATATTGTGTTCCTCTTCCTTCTGATTTCACTTTCCCTATCTCCTTCTTCCTCTCTCTCTTCCCACTTCCCTTATCTTCTTCCTTCCATCCTAACCTCTCCCCCCATTCCCCGATGTTCTTCCTTGTTCCCTCTCTCAATTTCTTCTGAGGGTACTTTTAAATTCATTCACACTTTTTCATGGTTTTCAATCAACCATTGTTCCATATGAATGCTTCTTGCCTCAACACGGGTAGGACCATAGCTAGATTAACATAGGCCATTCATCAAACCTCTGAGATACCACATTTCCTTCCTAGAAAGTGCGCCTTTTTTGAATAAAAATAAAATTCAAATTTTAATGGTGTTCATTCTTGTCATCAAAATGACCCCCTGGAAGTGTGACAGGCTTCTGAATTCTATTAAACATAGAGAGCACACCTAAGAGGAAGGAACCAACACACCTCTGAGTAGACAGAGGAACATAGATGGACATGGCTGGAAGGACACCTGAGCTCACTGAGCTCCCGACAGATACCCACAAAGGAATACTTTGTCAAATGTATATTTCTTTTATGGAATCAGTAACTTCCTCCAGGTCCATTTTGTTGTTGTGTGCCTATGATCTTTCTCACCTTTCCAAAGATCTCATTGATTGTTATGTGGACAAAAATAGATGCCTCTGTGAGTCCTTCCAGGTAGACATGCCGGTAGCCTGGGAAAGCAAAGAGCACTGGTTCATTCAGTTGAATTTGTATTCGGCTTTCCAGAGTGTGCAAGTATCTGTCTTAACTATCATTCTTTGCCTTTTATACATCATGTTACATCACATCTGTCATATGACACACAATTTAATTTATATAATGAATTTGAAGAATATCCTGTCTGCCCCAGGTCATGTATTAAATCTTCCAAAAAGATTAGCCCAGCATATGCTAGAACCTAGTTATTCCTCCCCTGCAGTAGAAAACAAACAGACAAACAGACAGAATAGCCAATCTGGAGATAAAAGGCTAGCTTGTACCTACCGGGAACGAGGCTGCTGAAGGTCACGGTCCTTTGTCCAACAAAATCTCTTCCAATAGGATCATGATCCCACACAAGGAACCGAACCAAAGCTATTTCTGGCATGTGAACTGTAAAGGTTAGGGTTTCTTCCCACACAGGGTTAAATCCTTAGAGAAATGGGAAAAAGAAAAATCAGAAAAAACAAAGGGCTTGGCTGGAAATGATTTAGCAGCAATGTCTGTAGAGCAGACAGTGAAAATTGCCTGCAATGGTTATTAAACTCATGAAGATGCCTGAACCTCTCCAGGATGCCCTGCTGAAATAAAGCCTCTGAGTTTACCCCACTGCTAGAAAATAATTGGTAGGAAAATTGCCTGTAAAAATCACATCAATTCTATTAATCTCTGAAGTCCCATTGTATCAGGAAGCTTCTTAATAGTCATTAAAATGCTCCAATAAGCATAAAAATTATAGTAGTATTCTAATAGTATGTTAGCAGAAATGGTACAGAAAGTTGCTCCCCTGATAGGATGGTATTTCTCAGTTACCAAAGGGTCCCCTCCTATTCATAAGGTGCCTTATAGCTTTCAGTCCTCTGGTGTACATAGAATCCTCTAGTCCCTACAGAAATACTTTAAGAGTAGCAAGTCAAGGGCTTGTGGATTTCCTTCGTTTTGTTTTTTGAGACAGGGTTTCATTCAGTAGTCCAGGTTTGCTTTGAACTCACGGTCCTCCTAGCTCCACCTCCCATGTGCTGGGATTAGACAGGAGCCACCACACTTAGCTTGGTTTTGTCTAAATAAGAAAAACATATATACCTTATCAAGTTTCAAATTTGTACAAACAACACTTGCTCATACTTTTGAAAGTATGAGCTACAAACGCTAAAAGCGTTTGTAACTCATTATATAGCTTGGAGAATTGGTGCTCAAAGAAGTGTGTCTAACCTCATACAGTGAGCAAGAGTCCTGACTTAGACTGTGCTCTGTCTCATGAAGCAAGAACTTTATGCCCTCACATGCCTTGGTTCAAAGACTGCTACAGTTCACATGAGGTTTGTCCCCTAAGAATTATAAGTGGCAATCTTTGCACCCATTGTGACTATGTTATGATGTAGAGCCAAGTGTAAGATTGTCCTGCCATTGTGGTCCTATGTCCAGGAAATGTTGATGATTCCTTTCTGAACGCTGGTGAGTTCTCACTAGAGCTATTATAGAGCAAGCCTTCAAGTTCCTCAGGCTTCTAGTTTGCCATGTGATCTCCTACCCATAATTCTAACATGCCACCTGCCATGATTGGAATCAAACCGGGCAGCCCTAGCAAAAGCCAGTGCCATGTTGGTTAGACCCCCAGCTTCCAAAACCAAGGACTCTTTTTATAAGCCTTTCCCTTCCTAATGAGTCCCCTCAGTACCATTAACATAATGGAAAACGCACAAAGGCTAAATATCAAAGGACAAAAGGCATTTATTTCTTGGTAAAATTTTCTCCAGCAAAATAATCACAAAAATTACTAAAAAGTCTACCATTCTGAAAGTTTCTTTTCTGAAAGAGGAAAGCAAGTTCTATTGAATATATGTACCTAGGAGGAGTCAACCATTTTGCACTATAAAAAGCCTCAAGCTCATGACATAATGACAGGCTGAACATCAGAGTCTCCTGGTGAACAAAGGAGATTCTCGGTTTCTGTTGACTTTGTAATGAGCTCTCAGTGACTTCTACAACTAAGAAAGGAAAGAATAAATTCTTAAGCCCTGAGAAAATTCAACACAGGAAGGACTTCTCTAAGAATGTTATATCCTTGGGCTGGAGAGATGGCTCAGAGGTTAAGAGTACTGGCTGTTCTTCCAGTGGTCCTGAGTTCAATTCCCAGCAACCATATGGTTGCTTACAACCATCTGTAATGGGATCTGATACCCTCTTCTGGTGTGCAAGTGCACATACAGGCAGAACTCTGTATAAATAACAAATAATTTTTTTTCGTTTTTTTAAAGAATGCTATTCCTCATAGGTTCACCCCACTTTTGAACAACTAACATTTCTTCAAGGTCTCCCTATGAGCCACTGATTTCTCTAATGTTTTGATAACCATGACTTCCAATTATTTGAGAATATTCATTATTCTAAATTAAGAAAATGTGTATGAAATAATACCTGTCACATATAGAACATACAAATATAATCTTATAAGATTATCCAGAAAAATATGCTAGACTTGGGTAAAGGTAATGCCTTTTTGCCACTGTTGAAATACTGTCCCCTCAGCATATTTAAGAAATGAATGGGCCAGAACATTCTGTCCCAATCTTTAGATATTTTTATGTTCAAATAAATAACAACAACAACAACAACAAAAATCAATAGCACTTACTTACCTTTTTCAGAAAGGAACTAGAAACTTAGAGAGCGGCTGATTTTTTATCAATGTATTTAACATACATTCAGATGGCAGTTACAGTTCCCAGCCATCTTGCTCTTCGAAACACTACACTTGTCCCTGTCAGTGCACACTGCAGCTACAGCACACCTCCTCGGGGATGCACACTGCAGCTGCAGCTCACCTCGTGGGGATGCACACTGCAGCTGCAGCGCACTCCCTCGGGTGTGCACACTGCAGTGCACCTCCTCATGCAGCTGCAGTGCATCTCATTGGGTGTGTACACTACAGCTGCAGCGTACCTCCTCGGGGAGGAGGGGAATTGAACACTGCAGCTCCAGCACACCTTGGGGGGGGGGGGGTGTTGAACACTGCAGCTCCAGCACACCTTCTCAGGGTGTGCACACTGGCTGCCACCTTACCGTTGTCATCCACCACGCGAGTTTGGTCCTTGCAACAGTCTACTGGCAGCCCAATAATTTCAACTTCAACGAAAGGGTCAATGATCTGTATAAAAAAGAGGAAGTGTTATTGACAGTGTCACATTCACCCAGGTGTTAAATATTCTGAGAATAAACTAGTCAAATGTTCACATTTCAGTAACACTTGATTTTTACTACGTGCTTACTAAAAGAAATTATAGAGCCAGGTATGGCAGATTTAGACGTGAGTGAAGGGTGGCATTAAAACATTAGACTAAATTCCCTTTACCAATATTTGCTAATCCTACACAAACTTTCACTCAGAGAACCTACAATATCAGTTCATGGAGCATACCCAACTAAAGTGAGAGGGTCACCCATGCACAAAAGCTCAGAGAAGTTGCAATCACAATGGGCAAACACTGGAAACAACTTAAATGTCTTCCATGAGGAGGAGGGCTACCTTATGCCAATGTCATAAAATCAATTTGATTTTAGAGAGTTATTTTGTATCACAAAAGACTAAAGAAAAATGGCAATAAAAAGTTGCATGTGATTCAGTGGAACAAGACAAAAGTAAGACAATTTAAGGATTCCACTAACAGATTGGATATAGGTGTTATATTAGGCAAGATTGCATCTTGCTATAGTTTTACAGGAGAATGCCTTTGTTCTTAATCAACAAACAGTGATGCAGTCACAAATGATTGTGAAGAAAAGCAAACATATATCCCCCAACATACGCATAAGATCCATATATATGGGGGCACAGCACAGCATGTGTTATAAAATTTACTAAGTGAATTAGTGAATTGAGGAGAAACATTCATTGTACTCTTCTTACTACTTTATAGGAGTTAAAGACTTCTCAAAATGAAAAGCTTGAGAGACATAGGAAATGTATGTTCCATTCTTCAGACATAAAGAAGTAAGCATAAACTTCCTGGCCATACCAATTAACTATTCCTGCTGTTGAACACAGGGCTGAAGGTAAAAGCAGCAAAGGAAAACAGTGATGAGCCCATGGGAGGAGGTGCAGCAGACACGGAGGCAATGACACTGTCTGATGCTTTCCTGTCTGAGAAGTAGGGCAGTGTGCTATCTGTTAACAAGTATTGAGAGGTTGGAACAAGCCAATAAGAAGAACGGGATGAGGCCTGGAAGGTGAAGTGTGTGTGCTCCAGTACCGCACTGCACAATACTGCAGACAGGTCAGATGAGGTATTCACGGTGGTGTGAACATGCAGTGCTGTGTGGCCCCAACCACAAGATCCAGATGTGAACGTTGAGAAGGTTAGAGTGTGGAGAATGTGGAGGGATGGGTCAGCCCTAAGAGTAGCACATTGAGACATGGCTGTCTCGTGAGGAGAAAACAAAAGCTGCTGTGTCCTGCAACAAGGGGACAGCAACTGGTGACAGTGACAAGTGGCCACAAAGCCTGAGGCCAAAGGGCAGGCAGCAGTGAGCAGCTGGACATGTGGGATTTAGAAGTATGCTTTTGGCCATGTTTCTGTCAATAATGACTTTAGCCTTTGTTCTTTACATCCTGACTATAGCACTGCCAGCCCCTCTTGAATGGTGCACTAGGATCATGCCCTCAAGCCTCCAAAACAAGTAATAGGTAGAGACAAGAACTCTGTGTGACTGACAGAAAACCACCTCAGACCTGATTAGTGGAGGCCAGTACTCACTTATAAACTCTCTCTCTCTCTCTCTCTCTCTCTCTCTCTCTCTCTCTCTTTCTCACACACACACATACACACACACACACATCTGTACCCAAAACACACAGAAGCACACATAACCCTAAAGACACTGAGATGGTTGCTTAAACACAATCAAATAATCTCGTACATAACTATTTGGGCAGTCAGGTGTTGCTTACCTCGCCTCGGTCTCCAAACATAGAGTCGGGGGGTTTGGGGAGTTGTTGTCCACTGATCACTTTTAGTATGAGCTGCTTTTTGGGGTTGGCAGGAAGTGGGTCACCAGAGAAAGGATTGAATGTACCTAGGCCAAGAAAAACAGAGGTCAGTGGCGTAGGAACACAAATGTACATATACACAGGTACATATACAACCATACAAGCAGCCACACACAGATTAAGTTTGTCAAACAGAGGACCGACAGTGTCAGTTGTCCCAGTGTTTGCGAGAACAAAGAAATCCTCATGTAACCATCAACACCTAAAAGCCAGGGGATGGGCTACTCCAAAGCCAATGTCTTTGGTGCAATTGTGACACAGATAAATAATCTATTTGAATGCATGTGGCATCAAGGAGAACAGCTATATCAGTTTTCAATAATTGGCTAAGCTATCTCTGGTCTTAAAAAAAAAATACAAGGAACAGAAAGAAAACTTGAAATTAAGTAAAGAAGAGAAACATTATTGAAGTGGAAATTTCTGGTTTCTTTGGAGACTCAGCTGTGTCATGTGATGTTTTCGTGGAAGTCTCATGAGAGGGCATGTGATGTTTTCGTGGAAGTGTTGTGAGAGGGCATGTGGTCCTTCTCTGAGGCAGACACGTGAGGTGTTTTACTGAAAGCCGGGCAGTGGTGGTGCACGCTTTTAATCCCCGGCACTTGGGAGGCAGAGGCAGGTAGATTTCTGAGATCGAGGCCAGCCTGGTCTACAGAGTGAGTTCCAGGACAGCCAGGACTATACAGAGAAACCCTGTCTCCGAAGGAGGAGGAGGAGGAGGAGGAGGAGGAGGAGGAGAAGTGTGTAAGATATCATGTGATGTTTTTCTGGAGCTGATGCTTGAGAGGGTACATGGTGCTTGGAAAGAGTATAAATGGAACCCCATGAACAATGAGGGGATGCTCTTGCATTGCTGGCTTTTGCTGAGCTTCACTAGCCATGCAATGCTTCAGTGGTCTTTGCTGGTCTTCACTTCACAGAAAGAACTGCGCCAAAGAACTTCTTGTGGTATTCTGGCAGACTCTTGCCACTCCCGCTGACTCTAGCCAATTTGGTGGAGCCTTGCAGCTTCTGCTGGATCAAGACACAAGACACTGCTACTGCTTTGTGTTTGGTGTTTGCTATTCTACGGGACTGCTATTATCCTGACAACAAATAGTGCCATCACCCCAAAGCACTATTTCTAAACAGGTCCACAACGCCCTTTTCCGATTAATCTTCTTTCTCTGCTGCATCTGATTGGTGCTGTAGAAGGGAGGTTGAAGCATTTAAGAACCCTAAATAAAATTAGAAAAACCTAAGCCTATACTTTATTTTCTAACTCAGTGACTAATGTTCTTGCCATGAAGCCTGACAACCTAAGCCCATCCCTGGTGCCCAAAATGGTGGAAGGAGAAAAAGGACTCCATAAATTTGTCCTCTGACTTCTACATACATATAAGCATCCATGTCCACATTAATAATAATAATAATAATAATAATAATAATAATAATAATAATAATAAATTTGAGCATGCATGTAGTGGAGTATCATCTGCTGTTTATCACAGATGCAGCTATGAAACTGGTACTTACCTTTGCACATTTGCTGGGGCTTGAGAATGTAGCCACAGTTGCCGTTTGCCTTGAATTTTGCTCGGTTGATCTGCATCATTCGCCCTTCAGACTGGTAGTTCAGAGCCACTGTGAAAATTGAACATTTGAGAGTATTCGAAACAACAGACAATTGGCAAGGTGGAGAGAGAAGGCAGAACACCATTCCTCTCCGGTCATACATACCTAGCTGGCAGCCTGCATTCCAGTAGGGCAGAGGGTTGAAGTTACTGGAATCGATGCGGTAGGCAGAGGGGTAAATCCTTGTGAGCTGTTTTTGGTTGTAGATCATGAACTGCTCTGACTTCTGCTGAACCACTTGATGTGCTCTTGTTTCGCTGAAGGACAACACATTCCCTGTGGTCCCTGGCAGTCAAAGAAATAGGGAAAGTGGTAAAATGCATCAAAGCCAACTCTCTCACAGCAGGCTGGATAATGCCAGAGCCCACCCTCAGCCCAAAGAAGTAGGTCCAACCTGTTAAGTTAAAGACTTTAGACATTAAATCCACCAAAGACTATTTACAAATTAAACCACCCCAGAACCAGAACGGGTTCAGAGTGACTCGCCTACTATGTGGCAAGTTATATGTAGAGCCACAGAAAGAAAGTGACAGGAAAAACAGAACTCAGAGACACCCTGGCTGGTGGCAGCTCATGTATGCTCTCTGAACTCTTCTTAGGACACTATAATTGAGTGAGCCAGCCACTGTAACTGACTGAGAATCTGCCGCTTGTTGGAGCAAGAGGGTAAAGCATCTTTGCCCATCAAGTTATGCTGCAGCTAGCCAAAGACAAAAACTTTTAGGCCAAAATTAAATAGGTATGAACAAAATTTTAAACAAAATTTGCTATTTAAGAAAACACAGTATAAGCGACTCATGACCAAGAAAGACCCTGAGATTCCATTCTTAGGACTCTGTTACCAATGCAAGACCATATAAGAACTTCGTTTGCTAAGGTGCCCAATTTGAGGTCCCATATTCTCCCAAAATTCAATTGTCTCATTGACTCATGTCTGGTCAACAGGAAGTGGCGAGACAGAAAGTCATTTTGTGCATGATGTAAACAATATCTTTTGCAAAGGAACAGATGACAGTGAATAAATCAAACTGAATATCCAACTTACTCCTGACACCAGGAAGACAAACAGTAAAGATGCTCATTAAAAACTCACATGCAGGGCTGGGGAGCTGGCTCAGTGACTGCACACTCGCCTTACAACTATGAGGATCTGAGTTCAGATACCCAGAGCCCATATAAACGCCAAGTGGGTGTGGTGGTCTGTCTATAATACCAGCTTGAGAAGGTGGAGACAACGGAGTCCTGAAGTAATCTAGCCAGCAAAACTAGCCTCAGTGGTGGCTCTGGGTTTGACTGAGAGACCCCGCCTCAGCAAATGAAGCTGAAGAGCAAAGGAAGATGCTTCAAACATAAACCTCATGCCTCTCCATCCTTGGGACTTGGGACTCCCTACGCATGTCCAACACCATGTGTATGCTGTACACACACAAACATGGACATACACACATACAAGCAACACATATGCATGAAAATGCAAAATATAAAAAGCACATATGAAATACATGTACTGGATGACAACATTAGGGGTCTAAGAAAATGAAGGAAAAAAGGCATTTTGATTTAAAAAAAAACCCAAAACTTGAGTTTTGAAGGTGATTTGATTACTCATGGAGCCTATCAAAACCTTATTTGGAAAAGAGGTGTCTGAGAGACAGTCCCTGTGGAGTAGGTCTAAAACACCAGCAACTTGGGAGGCCAAGGGAAGATTCCAAGTTTAAGGATTTCCTGCACTGACAAGTGAGCTGAATGCCATCTCAGGCAACCTACTGGCCTAAAATCAACATAAGAAAAGGTGCATGAACATGATTCAGTGGTAGAACATTTTTTTAACACATACAAGGCCCTGTTCCCAATCTCTAATATTATTAAATAAATAGATTGTTTTTCAAAGTCATGTTTTAGAAACAGAGAAGACTGTCTATCCATCCAGGCTTATAAAACACAAAAACAGAGGGAGGTAAAAATGCATGGTGCCTGCACCTGGGTCTCTGCTTGGACTACAAAAACGTTGTCAGTCCAGAATCAAAAGATGAGATTCTGTCTGTAACTATACTTTCAACTCCATTCAGCCAACCCCTGCATTAATCTGAGAGCCACAGACAGGCATTATTAGAAAGTATGGCTTACTAGTTGAGAGTCTGCAGGTTTCTCTTATTCGCGCAGATGGTGTCCATTTAAATTTTGTGTACCGGCCATTGTTTTAAGAAGGTATCCAAACCCAGGTGGAAGAAGAGACATGCAGAGTAAACCTTCAAACATCTAACATTCCCCATTTTGTCCCTATCCATCTCTTGAACCATCTCTACAATGCCACAGCTGCTATGATACTACACACTTTTACCAAACCTCATATCCTGGGCTCCAAATGCTTACTCCTATGTCCACGGGACTTATTGCAAAAGGCCAGCCTGAATAAAGAGCAGGTTTGCACAGAGCCTCATTCTCATTCAAACAAGGGGAGTGTCTGAATCCATGGGAACAAGGAATAGAATAGGTTGCTGTGCTCAGACCACATGTCTGGCATGCTTGTTGGCAATGTGGTTATGTGGTCTGCCGGGTACCTACTGTCCTTGGGGCTACACTCCCTAGGTGTTAAAAGCTGGCAGCTGAGTTGGTGACACTCCACAACTGGAATTTGGATTAGTCAGAGCTCAGAAGGATTTCTCTAGCATGGGCCCTTTCCCTTGTTAATATATATTATTGACAGGATACATGAACAGAGTTTACACATGTCAACAAAACTAAAATTGAGCGTATGCACAAGCTCTGATGGGGAATGCTTTGAAGACAGTTGGAGAAAATAAATTGATCGACAAACCCAGTTCAGATGGAGCATTGCTGCAACCAATATCTGAGTGAGTTTTTTCTGATTCTCCATGTAAACAGATGCGCCATGCTATCATTAAGATGAGCTTGCTTACTAAGCTCACATCAGTTAGTATTTTAATGGGATTGAATTGTTTTGCACAAAGATAAGCAACTTACTCATCAAGTACTGTTCATTTTGTGTCTTTTAAAAAAGTAAAAATCAAACCAGATAAGTTTAAGAGCTAAACAGTACTCAGTATTATGATCCCAGAGTTACTAGGCTTGTGATTTCCAAAGGTACTTATTAGTCAACATTGTCATTCTGTAAACCAGCAATTGCTTCAACTCCATTCAGCCAACCCCTGTATTAATCTGAGTGCCATGGGCAGTAATTATTAGAAAGCTCCCCTTGCTAGTTGAGAATCTGGAGGATTCTCTTATTCTTACAGATGATGTTCATTTAAATTTTGTGTAATGGTCAATGCTTTAAGAAGGAATCCAAACCCATGTGGAAGAAAAGTCATCATCCAAGGAATAGAAGGAGATGTACTTATGGACTCTGGCTGATAAAAAGAACTTAGTGAAGAGTCCAAGGTCTGTGAGGAGGAGGGCCTTGTCCCACGCTGCCATCTTTGTGCTGACACCACTGAGAGAGTGGCCATTCTGATTTCCACTACACTTCCACTAAAACTAGCACTGATTGAAGTGCCACAAGACTATGGTACCCCAATAAACACTTGGTAAAGGAATGACATAGAAGACAGGAAAGAAGAACCAGGAGACTCAAAGATGAGCATAGCTGTGGCTGGACCTCTCAGCTTGATGTGGTTGATGTAGTTGGAAACAGTGAGATGGGGCTGGAGAGAAGGCTGAGTCAAGAGCACTTGCCAAGGACCTGGGTTTGGTTCCCAGCATCAACATGGTGGCTAACAATCACCTGTAACTTCACTTCCAAGGGATTTAATGCCCACTTATGGACTCCGCAGACATCAAGCATGCATGTGATGCACATACATACATGTAGGCAAAATACTCATACACATATAATAAATAAATAATCTTTTTAAAAAGAAAAAAAAGAACAAAGGAAAATATATGAGAACCAATGACAATGAACTATGTCTATTCTTTTTGTTGAAATTTTAGCCAGTGAAATAAACCACTTTATTCCAAGTCAAAATGTTTAATGAGAAAATACAGTCTCTCCAGGGTATTGCTGTAGCTAATTAATTTACTCCTTCTTCTGGTCATTCACATTTCAAATGGCTGGGCCATCTGTGACCTGCTTATGAAGGTAGGTCAGGTCTCCACAGTTTGAGTCCTGGAGTGAGACCTGGCTCTGATGCCTTTGTGTTTTCACCATAATAAAATCCTTCTCGGCCCTGGAGGAAATTTCTGCAACCTCCAGGCAATCGGGAACCTATCACTAGTACACAATTCTACATGTGAGACATGTGAGCTCTGAACCATGTGAGCTATCATTTTCCTGACAGTCCCAGACAGTCCCACAGATCAGGAATGACCTGATCAGCAAAAACATGAACTAGCAATGACATAGGAAAGTCAAGCCTGTGGACCAGGGTGAGAGATTTTCAGGTCTTACCATCATCTACAATATCCTGGGCTGCCACGGAGTTTGTGTACACCACCAAGTCCGAGAGCTCTCTGCAGAGTTTCATGGTTCTCCTTCGGCGGCCCAGCCTGAAGAGCACATGCTCAAGTTAGTGAGTCTAGAGATGGAAGGGTTGTGAGCCTCTGGTTGTATCACCTTCCCTTTCAAAAGGATGAGTAAGTGACCCTCCCTGGGACTTAATGGAAGCAGGACTGGAACCCAGGTCTGACTCCTCATCCAGTACTTCTCCTATGTCTATAGTATCTTGCTACTGAAATTTTATTCAGGCTTTGCTGGAAATCAGCCTCTGTGAGTCCTCTTATGAAAGGCTTGGTTCTATGGCTTCCCAGCTCGGGAGTCTTCCCAGGAAACAGAGCTAGACTGAACTGGTATAGAAACATGTGGGCCACAAAACCTAAATACCTAAAAGAAAATGAACCAAATATTCCACAGTCGTTTCTTAGAAATATAATTAGAAGTATTTTTAAATATTCTTTAAATGAAGTATACATTGTATTATGTGAAATATGTATTATGTGAAATATTCAGTTTTCCTAGGTACATTCTAGGTTTTCTCATTACAAAACATTCCTAGACTATTGACAATATCTTTACATATCCAACCCCTACTTTTTATGCCAGTAAAATCTTCACAGGCCATATCATTGCTGACAGACATAAACAACACATTTCTCCTCTAGAGGAAATTTAACTATCAAACTCATACCAAACTCATCAAAGCTCATCAACACCTTTCAATAATAATCACACAAGATGATGAACAACATCATTAGTCAATCGTGCAAATAGAACAAGAAGGTACACTGTCTTGTCTATTAGGGTAGCCATAGCTAACAAGGCAGGTGAGTGTAAGCCTTATACAACAGATACATAAATGGTGCAATTCCCTTGGCAGTTGGTCAAGTGGAGAGTTACATTGTTACTTAGCAATTCTATATCAATGTGAAATCCTAGACTTGTATATGCATGGCAATATATTTTTAACAATCAACGAAGTAAAAGCTACCAAAAAGTCTTCCAAATACAGAATGAACACATAAAATGTAGAATAGTCATATGTCTGGTAGTTCCAGCAATAGAACTGAACAGAGTACACTTATATGCTGCCATGGGAATGACGCTTGAAAACACAAAACTGAAAGAAAGAAGCCAAATATTTTTAAAAGGTCAAATATTGACAAGTATGAAGTCTACCCAGAGACAGGAAGGGGAGAGGAGAGTGACTGCTGTTGGGTAAAGATATTTTTCTTGGGATGATGAAAATATTTGAGAACTAGATATTAATGATAAAAACTGAACAAATCAGAAACAAATCCTCACCTTGGTGGTGACACGAGATACCTAATCAATCAAAGAACTATGGGCAAAATGTTTCTTACACAGTCCATTTCATCAAAGAGGCACGGATGCAAGCATGGATAAAAACAGTTGAAAGACTGTGTGTGTTCTTTATTATAGAATTAGGAGACCCTGTAGCCATTGGTGGACCTGTGAAAGGCTGATGACCATGCGTCTGTGTGAGATCATGCTTAAACTTCACAAGCAGAACCCCCAAGACATGGGGCATGCAGACATTCTAGATTATTGTCCTTTCTATTCTTCACCATGAGAGTGAATTGGATTAACCAAGTCCCAAGGTGGCCATCTGAGAAGCTCAAGCTCTCACAGGTATAAGGGGCCAATCTCTAACTGATTTAAGAGCAGCGTGTAACCTTATCTCCCGTAACACCTGTAAAGACATCTCAATGAATGCATAAAGAATAATGTGGCTTTTCAGACACTGTCCCTTCCTTAGCTATGTGCCAGACATTTTGATTTTAAAAATGCTAATAAAGGTCTTCTGAAAGGTGTTCCTATCTCTCCTGTATCTTTTACTGTAACTAATATTCAAATTTTCTGTACATTTCTTGTCTGTCCTAACTAGCCAATGTATGATGCATATACATCCCATTAGAGCTCACAAAAAACTCTGCCTGAACACTGATGCTGAATTTCTATAAGGCTTCTATGGCTTTAATTTCTCTGTTCAGTAAAGAGACAAAGGTGTGTGTGAGTGTGTGTTGTCTGTCCATCCACACCTACTGATGCACCCATAATATAGTTTATGTTTCTTTGTGACTGTCAGGGAGTCCTAATCATACTATAGATCACAACTAGATTCTGAAAACAATCATCATGAACACTATCGACAATAGCTTAAGAGGGGGAACAGGATCATTTACACACCTAGTATCCCCCATCTTCAGATTGTGTGTTTAGTTTTGCTTTAGTACTTTGAATATTATAGTTATTATTCCTCTGTCATATGAATAGCTGGCAAGGATTTTCTCCAGACTCTCTTACGGAAGACACCATACACTCTGGTTGTAGGGCATGGAGAAATCAAGAAGAAACTGACTGGAAGCCTCCTTCTTGCTGAATACCTTCCATAGTGCTAGTAGATGCTCTGTAGGTCACTGTAGGAGAAACATCACCATCTTACCCAGCTAAAGACCATGTGCCAGGCAAAATATGCTCACTGATACAACAGTGGCTTTACTAAGTGTGGGTAACCAAGAGTGCCAGTTGCTTCCTAAGTGGGTTTGAGGACTATTCCATGAAAAGAGATATATGTTGGCACTATAAATGTAATGAAAATCGGATGGCCAAGGTGGTCACAGACCGTGCAGGGAAACTACTACTATTGTTTTGTTAACAGGACAAGTAGCCAAAGTGCTATCTAACTATTCATGTTTGTAACCATGGAGGACTGTGCTCCTATCCCTGGGCAGGGAAGCTTCCTTATGTTAATAGGGCAGCAGTTAATAGAGATACTTAACAACTGTAAGACCAGATAATTAGTGATTGTTAGGTGTTCTGCTCTAAGTAAAACATCTATATCACCCCTTCCAAGGCTTAGGGAACATCATGGAAGGCAGGAAAGAAAGAATGTAAGAATCAGAGGATTAGGAGGAGTGTTATGAAACACTGTCTTATGGGTATGAGGTGTCCATTGCAATTATAAACACACAGCAGTTATGGATAACAGCACAAGACCTGCACTAGACCTTCAGCATTCCCTCATGGACAAGGGAGGGGATCATGAGGTTCTACCACTCCCTGAGGAGCAACTGGCAGATAAATGGTTCTGGGAAGAAGGGTGTATCCCTTTGTTTAGTGGTGGAGTGACTGGCAAGTCTCCCAAGATTCAGCAAATGACCCTGTACTCATCCTCATGTCAATAATCTCAGTTGGTCTAAAAAAGGACATGAAAGGAGGAAGAGGCCATGTTGGGAGGAAGTGAGTGAGCAGGAGTTGGAAAGGGCTGAGAGAAGACAATGATGGATAGATATCACCATAAGACACTGTATATTAGTGTAAACTTGTCAAAAATAATAAAGTGGTAGCTAATATATTTGACCAGTTCTTTAATGGAGTTAGTAGGTAATTCTTTTAACACTTTTGAGTCTTTAAGAGGTTAAAGTATTAATCTTGTTCACTATTAATGATGGTGAATGGAGAAGTAAATACCTCAAGTCTGGCTCTAAGCATGTGCTTATAAGTTATCCTATCTGTCAGCCCCTCTGCCAGTCCTCTGCACATCTGCACAGGCCTTTTCCTCTCTGACGACGCCTTTCCCCTGACACTTACTGCAGCAAGCACTGATCCAGTACCTTACTGGTGCCACATTTGCTCTGTATAGTATCTCTGCATCGATCTCCACATTTCCCTCCCACACCTTATTATATACATCCCACTCTCTCGTGTAGACACAAGCACACTAACCTAAACATACACAACTAAAACACCGAGGATAATGGATTGGGAGGCTCTGGGAGTCTGGGTAATAAGCATGAAGATGCTTTCTTACCTGTACAGCTGGCCTCCCTCCTTGCCAGGATTCTGAAGTATATCTTCCTCATCATCAGTACTATAGGATTTAGAACGTGATTTTGTAGTTTTCTGCTGGAAAAAATCACAGTAAACTTACTAATGCATTAGGCACATTCACAATACATAGAGATTGGATTGGATTTTTAAACAAACACACACTCTCACATGCACACACACAAGGAGGGGGGATGGGGAGGGTGTGTGTGTGCAGAATGACCAGCTACTTGTTTAGCTATTAAATTTTTAAAAAGACAAATCTATAGACAACCTTATACTATATCAGCATTGCAAAACTTAGAGTTTCATGCCCAGAAGCCAATTTCTAAGCCATATAAAATTGAGATCTTAGAAAATTTTTAGTTGTGTTCTTTGAAGGTGTCCTCAAGAGAGAACCTAAATTAATGTATCTATTTAAATAATTATAAGGGAAAATGTTCTCTTGCTTGGAAGCTTATAGTTGATAAGTGGTAAAAGGCAAATTTGGTTCTTAAACCAGATTTGTATTAAGTTAAAAACAGAAGGACAGCGTGCACTCAAATCGTCATATAAATCAGATTGCTCCTTTTGAGTTTGTGACCCATTTTCTGTTCTAATCATAAAATAAAAATTGCTACTCACAGGACAAGAGGTAAAAGTCCCCAGAATTAATCTGCTGTGTTCTGGACAGGTGTTTGAGGGGGATGTGATTTCATCTCCAGACTGGAGACTGCTCATTATTTAGGTAGCAAAAAACCCCAACAAAGCAAACACTGGAGACCCCAGTCATTGTGGGAAGCAAACATGCAGCTCCCCAAAGGCTATCTATCTGGAAAGTATGCTTTGGACATCTGAGGAGAATACCCTGAAACACCGTTCCTGCTGAGCCATCTCACTTACCTAAATGACTGATTTCTTGTACAACATTTTCATCCTTATTGAGGTATCACATACATTTGCAAAAGTACACAGTTTTCAATATACAAGTGTACAAAATGATGATTCCCACAATGTGGAAGCACTCAAATAAGGACGTAGAATCTAACCTGCTCCCTGCAATCCTCCTACCCTTCCCACTTGGTCCTTACTTCCTCTCAAAGGTAATCCCTATATTCTAACTTCTACCCTATAGCATTTTTTTTACATGGTTTTAATTTCATACAAAGATGCTTGGAGTGCATGCACTATGGGTCCTACTTCTTTAGCTCAAATCATGTTTGAAAGATCATGTCGTTGCACATAGATATAACTGTGTCCTTTTCATGGCTGCTCAACAGTCCAGCTGTGAATAAACATTTTAATTGATTCTGTAGTTAATGAGCATTTGGACTGTTTATTACCTATTTCATTACAATTGTGTTCAACTACCGCTTCCATCTTTGTCATAAACCTAAAGTGGAGCTGCTAAGGAGAAACTGTCACACTGTGTGCCATAGTGGTTTCTGTATCCCAGTAGAGTAAGTACATGGTGCTCCATATTCTAATGCTTGGGTCCTGTGGTCTTCTTATGCTGTCCATCACGGTGTCTGCGGAATCATAGAATAACTGCAATTTGCACTTCCCAGATGCCGCCAAGGTGAACCTCTTTCCCTGCCTTGTGTTACCTTCTTTTGTAATGGGTGCTTTTAAGCTTTTGACTTTTTGTTTTTTTACAACTGTGAACTGTCCCTCTTATTTATAGAATAATTCAAGAATTCGGAATAAGAGTTGGATATGTTTATTTCAAAGACTTACAAAATGCAACTTGTATTTTGATACCTCTGATTAATAGCAGCACTAAATTTCAAAGTTGTTTAAATTTCAAACTTTTCACTTTCTGATGTCCTGAAATCATCTTCAGCCATTCCAAGGTGATCATAATACAATGTTGCCCTGTTACCTACAGGATCTTTAAATTAACGGCATTATGCACATTCATCATTCTTAGTTTATACCTTGTGTTTCCCAAAGTTGGCCATCAGGGATCGCCCATGGGACTTCTTTCCACTTTCCTTCACATCCAGGTTCTGCATAAATAAAAGCATATGTAAAGGTTTTTAAGACTTTTTCTTCTGCTTAGCTCTGGCAGATGGCAGGGGGACCCTCTCTTCTCTTTCCCTACTTCATTTCTTCCTACTTCCTACCCCTTGGATATCTCAAATATGGCTGTATCTGATGACAGAGAGGGGACATTGTCATGGACGTCAGGACACAGCAGCCGCCTATGGCTTCCCAAAGCTGGAGCCTGGCTCTCAGAACAGCCAGCTGTGCCAGCCCGCAGTTCCTATTTACCACGTGTCTAAAATCAGAAAGTGGTATTTTGAACATCCTGCATGGAGATAAATCATTTCCAGCTAAGAGGAGTTTTAATTTTGGAAAATAGCCAGAAGTAGGTAAGAGTCACATCTGCTAAGTCTAGAAAAGCCTCACAGTGAATGCTGCTGTTTGAGGTTTTAAAGTATTATAAATAAAACCCAGTCATATCACTTTCATTCACTTAGGGAAATCATTGTGAGGCTTATCTGTGCATTGAAACCATTACCCTGGTGCCAAGCATCAAGGAATGGAATTTTAGCCTTTGAAGGCTTGTCACATGGGTGAGTTTTCCAGGTAGAGATGGTGAGTGAGTCTCCTTTTGTCCTTTGTGGGGCTGGAGGCAGAAATGCCCCTGTTGAAAGGGTTAGGATGCTTTTTTTCAGTTGTTGTCCCTAAAATCCATTGTGTGGGAACCTGCATATCCTACCCATCCGGGGCTCCAGCTAAACAGAGAGAAACATGTGAGTACAACTAGGGTGGGTAAGCAAGACTCTATGAAGCTGCAAGAAGTACCTGCTAAATCCATAGACAGGTATCACAAGTGCAATTCATGGGAGAGATAGTAAAGAAAAACTCAAAAAAAAAAAAAAATCCTTCCAAAAACCAGTGAGGCTGGGGTTTACAGGGTTGTTGACTCATCCTTGCCTACTTTATGTGTGTGCTGCCTATGAAGACCTAGTAATACTGATCACTAACTGTTCAAACCCTATGGCATTAGGAAGGTAGATACATTGGCCATTGGTCATAGGATTGATACTCCTCTCCCTAAGCTAAGAGAAATAGTACTGCACCAAAGCCAAGACCCTTCTCTTGGTCTCAGTATTCTCACCTGATAAACAAAAGAAGAATGAGCCAATTAACCCATGAGTTCCTTGATACTTCTCAGAGCCCATCTATTGGTAAGAGGACTATGTCACTTGTTATCCCAACTAGAAAGATTTAAGAGTGAAATTGGGCACATTTAACAGGATATCGGGCCAATATTACGCAGCAGAGCTGTCTCATGCCATCTGAGATAGACGCTGCCTTGAGTTGGAACGATTACACCCCAGGGAAGCAGTAAGGTACTGCATACACTCTCACTTATTCTGTACTAGGATTTTGTTTCTAAAACTTTATGAGGATAGATACAGAAGTTTGAGAAACACTCCAGAAAGTAAAAATGCTCAGAAACCAAAGAGGGTACATTTTGTTTTTCCTGGTTCAAGAAGAAATTGTCTACCTGCTTCAGGTGTGCATTTAAGCCTTCATGTGTAGCCTTGAGTAATGCCCTCACTGTGAAACTGTCTGGATCCTCTTTGTCTCGAATCTGAGACTCCTTCAACAGTGACTCCAGCTTTTTCCGTATGAAAGATTCTACCTGGTGCTCAGTGGTTCCGTTACTCTGCAAACAATCAAATCATACAAAGAATCCCCTGAGAAACACTCACAATACTGAGTTTCTAATCTCAGGATCTCTCAGTAACCTGTGAGAAATTAAGATATTTGTTGAACAAGTTTGTTCCCCCTAGATAAAAAACAAAAAGCCCTCCTCTGCCGCATATGTGGCCAGCATCAGGGGGAGGAGAGGCCCTTGGGCCTGAGGGTATTAGATCCCCCAGTATAGGAGAATGCCAAGGAGGGAAGAAGAGAGTGGGTGGGTGGGTGGGTGGGTGGGGGAATATCCCAATAGAGGCAGGGAGGGGGGAGGGAATAGGGAGGTTCCAAAGGGGAGATCTGGAAAGGGGAAAACATTTGAAATGTAAATAAAGTAGAAAAAATAAATAAATAAAAAACCAGGAAAAAACAAAACAAACAAACAAACAAAAAACAAAAAGCCTCCAGAGTGCCTGATTATCAAAAGCTCACCCTCCACCAGCTGCTGCTCATGTGGTCATGTGGCTGTGCTGGTCCTCACGTTCACAGTCAACATTGTTCACACTCACAAAGTTTTACTCTCTTTCATTTCACTGATATAGAATCTGAAGCCTTGAAAAATTAAGCAAATTACTAAAGGTTTACAGAGCTAGCCAGTAAGTGAGGTAAGAGTCTAAACCATTCTTCCCTGACACTTCAAGATTTCACCAGAGGGCAAGCCAGGGAAAACTTCTGGAGACTAAGCTTTCTAAATCTATCTAGTTACAACTGAGTAAAAATTGTTATTTTTTAAAAATGACTTCCTTCACTGAGAGGTAAAGAATGCTACGAAGTTCCAAGGCTGCTGACAATTTCCAGACAAAATTGGTCTCTGGTTTCCAACTCTTTGATAGAGGGCATATAATATTGATGGATGCTATGATCCATTATTATGATTATTTTTAAAATAACAACCAATTTCAAGGCTTTCAGAAGCAAAGCAATGCCAGTATCTCACACAGCTTTTAGATGGTCAAGGCACATCCTTTCCTGGAAGCCTCACTCAGCAGTGTCAGCCTCTGTGTCTTCTCACAGACCAGTGGCCCCAGGCTCCGTGCACTGTCCCTCTGTTCTTTAAGTGCTTTCACCTCTCCCTTTGTTCAGATCTGCTCCAGTTTGCCTAACTAGTTATTCAACAAGTTGCCAAAGAACACCTCACCACAGCATTCTGGGACTGGTACCACTTCACAGGAACAAGTCCCACATTATCTATCACTAGGAGACTGTTCTATCTGATCCCTGTGACCAGATAGCTCTCTAATTCTGAAGGTATTTCACCAAATCCTATAAGAACAATGCAATATAAACATCATAGGATATTTTTTTAAAGCACACCTATACCATCAGGGATTGCTACATTTCCCTGTACTTATATCATATACATTAATGTGTTTAAGATTTTCAATCAACAATGCATAACAACCATTATAGAATCAGGCTCTGAAGGAGACACAAAGATGAAAAAGAGCTTGTACTTGACCTCAGAAGTGAACACATACAGCCCACTAGACACAGGGATGCTGGGAAGGACACACCATTCCTGCTGTATTTTGGAGAATGTTTTTGTGCACTGTGTAACAAATGCTGATTTTTGTACCCAGAGATCTGGTTGCAGTCTGGACTTTGGTATTATCATTATTAAATAGTATCTCCTGACTCAATATTCTGTAAACATTGTTCTCCACCATCTTCTAGTTGGTTAAATAAAGAGCTGCATAGCCAATAGCTTGGCAGGAGAAGGGAGTTGCCATTGGCACATGGGTGGAGAAGGAGGTGCTGTGCAAGACTGATGGCAGGCAACGGCCACATGGCTGGGAAGTAGGTCAGGCCAAGATTGTCTGGTTAGAATAGCTCAGAATCTTCTCTGCTAGAGTTCCTGGTGCTTTTAATAAATATAAAAGTCTCTATGTTATTATTTAGAGCAAGGGAGGGCACAGAAAACCAAACTTGTACAGATGGATGGCTAAGAAGGCCCCAGAGCAAAGGTTGACCAGATAGCTAAGTGTTCAACAGTGAGGAAGAGAAGGACTTCCCTGTGATACAGTCTAAGCAAAGGAGTCAATGGTGTCCTAGGGCAGCTCTGAGGAGAAGAAAGTACTTTAGATGCTGAAGAACTTGAAGGCTAGAGATGGGGCAACTATGAGTCCACATAAATAATACTTTGGGAATAACAGCAGTCTGGGAACAAGTGCCAAAGGAGGACAGGGGCCTGCAGATGAAAATACAGACTTGCCAGTTGCTGTCATGGGCACTAAAGAGTAGCCAGGCAAGGATTCTGGGGGATGAAATAAGGATCAAAGAAGAGATCTGGAGGAAATTCATTCTGATTGAAACAAACTCATACTGAATTTCTGCCACACGCTAGGTGAGAAACAGTAGTAAGGAACAAGCCATGGGAACAGTCTTTGGTGTCATAAAGAATTGATCATACAGTATGAGTCAGGCATATGGGGACCACTGGTGCACAGAGGAAAGGCACCTCACATGCCCTGGGAATTCAGCTTCTTGGCATGAAGAAACATGAAGTAAGATATCTTAAAAGATGAAAACATCGATATCCTGTGATACCTGTAAGAAACAACTCCAACTTAACAACTGGAAACAACAAATTCATATTAACATTAGCCCAGAAGACAAAAGTTTGGAGCGAAGTAGGGCCACAGTCTCTTTGGAACACAAGGTCCTTATCCCTTCTCATTTTGAGCAGCTCCCTACATCCCCTGGCTTTTGAGAGAGAGATAGCATAGCAATAGGTACCCATGTCTTACGCTGTCTTCACCTGTGTGTAATCATCAGTTGGTCTTCTCATCTTAAAACATTTGCCACTGGATTTGGGCCCACCAGATTATACCCAGAATATTCTCTTTTCAAGATCCTTAACTGAAGTGAGTTAGGATTTTGTCTTTGATTGGGCTCCAGCATACAGGAATGTCCTGGCTAGTTTATCTTTTATCCAGACCACTAAAGCTCTCTCCATTATCAGCTGAAAGTCTGCTTCACTTTCTTCCCACTTGTGTATTTACCAGAGTAGCATCTCAATTTCCTTCAACAACCATTCCTTTGTATTTACAACTTGACCAACTGCTTAGTGTAGGAGGCCTTGCTCGGTCTGTCAGTTTCTGTGCCTTTGAGTCATCATCTCCTGCTTTGATTTGAAGAGAGAAGCATGCAACTCTTCCTTTCACCTGAGCACTTGGGGGCTATTGTAAGGCTGTAATTAACCTACTTTTGATATGGATGTGTGTCGGTGAAAGCCCTAGCAAAGCCTCAAGCAGAAGAGAGCTGGGGATCAGCCAGTTAGTGAATAGTTCAGAGTACACATATTAACAGGTTGGGTGAGTTCCTGGTATAACCAAAACAATAAGAATACTAACATCAAATATCAGAGATCGCCACATATAATGACAAAATTGTCATCAAACTTAAAATATTGTGAGAATTCCTAAAATGTGCCTTAGAGACACAATGTGAGCACATGCTATGGGGAAAACTGGGTTGAGAAGCGTTTTCAGTGCAAAACTGCAGCAAATCCACTTGTTTTTAAAAAAATGCAGTATCTGTCAAACATAATAAATCGAAGCTCAAAATATAGTATGACTGTCTGGAAAGCGCAAGTGTGACTCTGTACCAGAGTACCTTACAAAGCAAGGTCCTTTAACACACATTATCCAAACCACCCAACCCCCTCTAAGGACTCGGTCCTGCCAAGACCCACTCATAATGAGTAACACAGACAAAGAAAGACTCAGAGCTCAACCAAACGCAGCCCTGTGAATGATGAGACCGGGGTAAGCCACAACACTTCCCAAACAATGAAGCAGCCATTCCTTTTACCCCATGGCAGAAAGAGATGAATTCTTGAGTTGAGTTGATGTTGAGTTGGCTCATATTTTAAACAACCACAGTTCCTATTGTAAAACATGGGAAATAGTCTGAAACCCTCTGCAGAAAACATTGAATATATTTCACTTAAGGTCATGAGTGGACCCAACAAAAGAACTGTAAGCTCTCTAACTCCTTGTGTATTTGATCAAGTGCCCTTGAGCCTGGAGGGAAGAGACAGAAAAGGGAAGCTTGCAAATAAAAGCTTGCAAGAACACCTGGAATGCCTAGAGCCAGTCTCAGAGTGCTCCCAACACCATTTTCTTTCTTTCCTTGCTCAGGGCCTTACAGAAAGCTGGACACATGAGGAGCTGGACTCTGGGCATGTCAGTAGAGCAGGACTACAGCTACAAAGCCCAGCATGGCCAGTGCTGATAGAATGAGAAATGGCTAACACAGGAGCTATCATTATTCATTTCACATCCTCTAATCCTGAGGATTTACAGAAGGAATGAGAGCCCTGTCTGGTGATTTTCCTTTCTCTCTGTGATTTTCATCACTATAAAATTCACAGACATAAGGAACAAAGAAATATGCAGCTGAGGTTTCATTACTGTATTATCATTCAGTCCTGGAACCCAGCAGCACCACTAAAAGAAAATTCAGGCAGATACACGACCTCAAGACCTATCTGCCACTATGCAGCTGTGGCAGAAACCAACACAGAGAGCTAAGTGTATCTTGTTCTTTTGTTGTTTCCTTAATCCCGAGAAAGGATTCTGCAGTGACAAGAGGGAGACCAATCATTTAATATGGTCAGGAACAGTTCTCCCAGGGATATAATTAGGGTCCCACCTTCAGTCTTCTGAAAGATCTAGAAATCTCTTTCATCCATCCATCTATCAATAATAATAATAATAATAATAATAATAATAATAATAATAATAACAACAACAACAGCAAACACATTCTCATTTTCCTACAGCACATCTTTCCTAAAGAGTCATTTGGAAAGGAGAATTTGCCTAAACAAGACTAGAAAGCAGCTGGACAAAGAGACAGATTGAGTCAGAGAATGCTGATGTTTTACTAAACATCGAAGTCGCTAGGACAGTGGGCAAGATTCCTAGGTGACACTCAGACCAGTATCAAAATCTCTGTGCCGGGACATAGGCACTAGCACTTCTGAAAGCTCCTTGTCATACCAATATGCAGCTGAAGTTGAGGGCCTTCTCTAAAAATAAAACCAGAAAACAAGATATAGGGCCATCTCAACATTCCCAAATGCCTTTTCTTCTGTTTAGTGCTGGACACTGGCCTCAGGAAGAAAAACATATTAGCTGCCTTTCAACTGCATGATAAAACTTCAAAGTCATTTTTTCAAGGCACAGGTTGAAGTGCAGCTGCTTTCAACCATCTGAGTCTGCATTGACCTCCTCGTAAGATTTTCATAACTTCCTATAAAACATGGTCTTCTTTTGCACGTGCCATTTCATCTTAGAGTGGACACAGGAGTAGGAAGATCTCAGAGCCCCAACAGGGGACTCATCTGTCCTATGAATGCTGGTATGCTAGAGACTAACAACATTCCTAAATCTTAAAATCTCTCAAAGGCAAGATGATGAAGTTGCAACTATAGTCATGGGAAAGGGAAAATGATTAAAATGTTCAGTGAGAGTCAGAATGAATCGTGGTGTGTAGTATAACAAAATACAATGGGTATTGCATGTGACTGGTGCATTGGTGCTCAATTTGTGCTGGAAGGCTTGGTTTTGTGGGATGAGCTTCATGCAAGAGATAGCGGATATCTGTGCCCAACAGCCTGGCTAAACACAGATTCAGAGTTTTAAGAAAAATACAACCAAAAAACTCAACAGAAGAAGAAGAAAAAGTAATCAATGAAGTTGAAATTCAGGAGTGGGAAATCTGCAAGATCTACTGGCACAGAGCATCCCATAACTGTGAATAATGGCCAACTGGTTGCCTGGAATCAAATCTGCTTGATTACTGCACTGTGGCAGAGAGGAAATTGCCCCTTGCATCTCTGAGCAGTGTGATTCTTGGGTCACTGAACACATTGGCTTTACCCTGTGGCTAACATATTATGAGCCAGATTTTCTTTATGGCTGAAGCTACAGAATAATACAAGGCAGAAGCTTAGAGGAGTCAAGGACAGCAGAAAACATTCATTGCATAAACAAAAAAAAAATTTCATGGGGCTTGAGCAGCTGACAGATTAGGAGAAAGCCTGTCTCCTGTTCAGCAGGCCATGCTGGGTGAGCCACTACACCTGCTCTATTTGTTGCCTTGCCTAGAACTTTCTCTCTGTATACTAACCTGGCTAACTTTTTTTTTCAAATGGTTAGTTAAATGTAACTTCTAAGGAAACCCTTATGTAGACATCCCCTCTGAAAATTCAATACACACACATACACGTTCACACACAAACATGCGTGCACACACACACACCCACACACAGACATACACCATTTTTTCCTTTAGCACTTACATCTAACATACTGTTTATTTCACTTATTTCTTATCTGTCTCCTTCCTCTTTCACTAATCCAGGAAACCAAGAACTTTCATCTATTTCATCCAATCCAATATCATCTGACAGCAACAAAGATAATGGCATATCCATTATCATATTTCCAACAGGAAATGCTCAGAAAAATTGGTGACATCCATAAAGTATCTTAATGAGCCCAGGAAAGTTAATATTCGGGGTCCAGGAATTGTTCTAAAAGCTTTATGTGTTCAATGTTTTAGGTAGGGCTTATTGACCTAACCATATACTTTCAACTTGCAGCTGAGGTTAAGGGCTTCCTTTATAGGAATGTCTTTGTGAGTAATGGCTGTTTTGGATGAACAACCTACACTGTACATTGTCTTGTACAACAACCTGTTTTGTGGAAATATGATCACATGTCTTTAATCTGCCATATAGATAAGACGCTGAGCTTCCTGTTGTCTGGTGGAGTACAAACTGACTGGTTATAATACTCTAATTCTAACTTAGGACATTCATTGTTTTTCTCAAAAGAGCTCAAAAATAGAGCATAAAGGTTGCATAAGAACTTTACATTTTCTACTAAAAATGTTGAGTATGTTTGAGTTTATGTGTGTATGTGTGTGTTAACATATTTTCTTCCTCAACATCTAACAAAGGGTCCTCTGTAAAGCCTTGTAAATTGGGGTGCTCCCCAGCTCCACTCAGGTCACGTAAAAGGTCATGGCTATTTTTGTGGAGCCATATTCTAAAGCATCTGTCCACACTAAAGCCTAGAAAGCAGCCAGGAGACTTTGAGCTTAAGCAGAGATCCCCAGAGTTTACAGGTGTAAACACTGATCTGTTTCCAAAGAACAAGGAAATTTTATAACTACAGATAGTTCTTATAGAAAATTAAAAGTTTTGTCAAGTATGATTGCATGAGCCAATAGCCCACCGATTGCAGGAGGATCATCAGTAAGTTCAAAGCCAGTCTGGGGAACCAAGTGAGGCTGTGTCTCAAAATACAAAGTTAAAAGAAGGCTGGGGACATGTCTCAGTCATAAAGAACTTAGCTAGCAAATACCAGGACTTAGATTCAACACTGAGTACCACAAAAAAACGGTCTCAACAGATTCAAAGAAAAACTGATACAGTCAAGAGGATCTAAAACCTAGATCAACTTCATTTGTATGCAGTAGTAGACACTGCATTGCTGCAGTGACAGTAGTTAGAGCCTCCAGCTTTCATTTTCACAGAACAGCAGTCCCCACACGGGTGGCATACAGGGGCTTCTGCTTCCTCTGTCAGATGGTAGACTATGCAGCTGGCAACTTGGGATCTGGAGAACTAGATGCAAAGGAATGAGAATCAGAAAACCCTGGTTTACAAAACAAGACATTAAAAAGTTAAATTATCCATAGTCAGAAGAAATCATTTACAAAAACAGCACATACCTTGAGTGGCATAAATAAAAAGCTTAATGTGGTAATTATTTTCATTTATGAAGCTATCTAGGATTTTGTGACCTATTAGTTACAGTATTTAACTGAGTTCATAGAAACTACTCACAGAGAAGACATGAATTTAGTTCTCAATTTTTGCTTTCTTTTCAAACTGAATATCCTCTATTTCCTCACTTCAAAGTACTTTAAAGCAAAGAAAGAAATGTCCACGGAGACTTCAGCTGTCACTAGCTTTTGTCTCCTTTGAAATTAATGTCAGTTCCCATTGTCACCTCTGAGGTGAAGCATCAGATTTAGTGTAGTTTAGGAGACTGTGTCTTGTAACAACATAATTGTTGAATTCAGGGTAATGGTGTATTATTAGATTATACAGTATATACCTGGGGACACAATAATGGTTCTGTTTCCATGAAGTACCACTTTTCTGCAGAAATGAAGCTGTACTGTAAAGCTTGCACTGTTTTGGGCTTGTCCTTTGATACTAGAAATCATGTGGCTATTGACGGTGGAAGGGACTGAATTTCTTCAAGCCTTAGAATTCTGCAGGTTCTAATTGAACTCCTCTAGACCACATGGCAAAACCCGCAAGCAGACCCTTTATGTAAGAAAAGGTCCAGATCCCCGGGCAGACGGCTAACTTCAAATGCCATTCTACTTAGGATGTGGTTGATGGAACATTCAGCCAAATGTCCCACTCTTGGAAGGGCTTGCGAATCATATGGGCCAAGGTATTATTTTCTTGGTGAGGAGTTTGACACTTTACAAAGCAGACCCAGGTGTAGCTGGGGCCTGGATCCAGCCTAAGGTACCACAATGGAAAGCTAGTATTTATTTGTCAGGGGTGGCAAGGCCCCACCTACTCATCTTTCTCAAGAAGACTGACAATCCAACCACAGTTTGACTTCCAGTATGATTAGAAGGTGTGGCATTGTTGGAGGGACAATGTCACTGTGGGGTAGGCTTTGAGGTTTCAAATACTCAATCCAGGCCAAGTGTCCCTCTCTTCCTGCTTCGTGCAGACCCAGGTGTAGAACTCTCAGCTACGTCTCCAGCACTATGTCTGCCTGCATATCATCTTGCTTCTTGCCATGATGATTATGGACTAAAACTTTGAACTATAAGCCAGTCCCAGTTAAATCTTTCCCTTTATAAGAGTCGCTTTGATCACATGATAGAAACTCTAACTCAGAAGGATTCACTGCTAAAACGCCTCCCAGTTCTAAGGCATAGACTCCACGACTGCAGTTCCACACAACTGCTGGGTGCCAGCACAGAGTAACTTTAAAACAACATCCTTTCACACTACTGGCACCATATTTGTGGAGAGTTTAACACAGCACTAGGGTGGTGCCCATTCTTTCTTCATTATGTAAGGGACAGAAATGGCGGGGAGCCAGTAACTCACGTAATGTAGCTTGAACTTGCACTCGTCTTCAATTTCATCTGCACTGTCTTCATCGGACACTTCTCCTTCCTCTGCATCATCCCCAAGGTGATATGGCAACTTCTTGCCCTGAAATAGATCAAAATGTCCCCTTTGAAAATGAAAATAAATTCACAACAGCCCCAAAGTAGAGGCAATCCAAGTGTCCACTGGCAAATGAATGGACCCACAAAACGTGTTTTTCTTCTATGGAATATTACTCGGCCTTTAAAAAGAACAAATCCTGATACACATTACAAGATGGATGAACCTCAAAGGCATTATGCCAGATGACATGAGCCACAGACAAACCTTGCATGACTCTACTCATTCAAGGTATGCAAACTGCAAAAACAGACACAGAATGCAGAATGGTGACAGGGACGGGCGGCATGCAACAAACAACTGTTGCTGAATGGATATGAAATTTCAGCTTTCCAAGATGAAAATACTTTTGATTATACAACATTTGTCTAACTTTTAAACACTACTGAATTGTATACTTAAGGAACTAAGGGGTTAGGTATAGTTTGTGTTCTGCAGACCATAATTTTTTTATAGAGAAAACTGAATACAAAATGAGGTATTTATGTGATAGCCCAGCATTCCTTCAGACCCACTAGAAGGCAGATAGTCTGGAGGAAAGACAAAATAAAGATAGGAAGAACTTTTATCCTAAGGCTGTCATTACCTTAAATTAAATGTAATTGATTAATAATACTTCCCTATTTTCAAAAATCAGACCAATGTCTTTTAAAATAAAGTCTGACTCCTGACAATAAACATTACCCACTTGACTGAGCGACTTTCACAGTCAGTGCCGATGTCCCCACATATGCTGGAACCTAATACTGTGGGTGTCATGGTTGACAGCATAAAGAAGTAGGGCCCCTGGGAAGGGATAAAATGAGAAGGGGTCCCCTAAGTTGTTTGCCTCTTCCACCATGGAAACATACCTATGAAGGGGGAAAGCCCTCCTTCACCAGACACTAAGCATGGCAGCTTGGCTCACAACTATAATCCTCGTATGAGAGAGATGGACAGAGGACAACTGAGATGAGAGCTGCAGACAGGGCTGGCTACATAGTGAATTCCAGGTGAGCCTTGGCTGCAGAGAAAGACATGGGGCTGGTGGAGGGAGGGAGGTAAAGAAGCGAAGGAGGGAGGGATGGAGGGGGGAAGGGAAAGGAAAAGAGAAAAGAAGAGAAAAATCCCAAAACTTGGGGGCTGGGCTTTTCGGCTTGTACAACAGGCTGTCCTTCTGTTGTTTTTAAGGTACCCAAGCGAAGACATTTTATTTTAGCGGCCAAAAAGACACTACGGCCCTGAGAGCCTGCTTTCCTCAGAGGGTAGGGAAAGCTGTCCTTAGCAGTTGCCAGCTGGTGCCCCTTCTGGCCTTCTTTCACAGAACAACAACGCAGCCTACACAGCAGTCCCAGGACGATGCCATTCTCGAGTCACCAATACAGTTCAGAAAATCACAGACCTTGGACAAGGAAAACTCTCATAATGAGATGGGAAGAGAGCTGCGTTATGGCATTATATTCATCCACAAGTATCCATGGGAGACGGGCTCTGGGACTCTTCTCAGATACCAGATCCCAAAGATGTTCAAGTCCTTTGCTACAACACAATTGGGTATCTGCACACCATGGTGTGCTTCCTCCTGTTCACTTCAAATCACTTCTAAGACATTTCTCATACATAATATAAATGTTATGTAACCCAAGGGAAAGAAACCTGTGCAGGCTCAGTATAGACACAGGAAGTGAACTGTCTGTACCCAATATCATCTCGAAGATCTATAAAATCACCAGGGAGTAATTTAGAAGTAGATACACTCAATTAAGAACAAGTATCTAGGGCTGGGGAGATGCTCAAGGGGTAAATAAACGGTTTGCTCCACAAACACGAGGAAGTGACTTTGGAGCCTCAGAAGCCATATAAAGCAGAGTGGTAGAAGCCTGTGACTGTACTCTCACGGCTTCTATGGCAAGAAGAGAGACGAGGCTGGGGAATCCCAGGAAGGTCACAGCCTTGCCTCAAACAAGGTGGAAAGCAAGCACTGACATTTATTGCTGTCCTAAGACAACCTGTGGCCCTCTCCCCACATGCAAACATGCGTATGCAAGCACGTGCAAACACACATGAATGTGTTTTGATGTTGTTTTGCTTTTTTAAGAGGAAGTACCTCTGTGGGTTTTCCTCCTCTTCTTTATTTCCCAATTTATATTCAGAAAAAGTTAAAAAGAAAAAAAGAAAAAAAAAGCCAAGAGAAGGCAAGGCCTAGGGCCTGATAAGAGCGAGTTCCAAGGTAGGCTTCTGGTTTGAAAGTAGACAAGAATATTAATAAGATATTAAGTTGCTCCCAGAATATGCTGTAGGGCAGGGATGGGCAGGGCCAGGCTCCGAGGCAAGTGGCTGAGGCAGTTGCAATGTCAGCCTCCAAGTGTCATCGGTCGGTATCGCCTATCTCTTATCTCTGTCCTTCTGTGATACTCTCTTCTTGAGTGTGGGCTGGACCTAGTGACCACTTCTAAACATAAGAACAAAGCAAAACAACAGGGTGTCTGTTCTTCCTGAACCTACCTACCTTCCTTCTTATTCTTCCACATCCTCCATCCTCCTACACCTACATCTCTCCTCCCCACCCCACCCCTCTCTCTCTCTCTCACACACACACACACACACACAGAGTGAGCTGTTCAGTGGAAAGAACCACAGAACAAATAATCTCTAGTTAAACACTGGCAAGAACATGCCGATCACTGCCACTAACTGACCCTAGAATTACAGCTTTCTCCTCCCAGTCCACCCTGAGGTAACTGTGTTTCTTCCTGACACCTTCGCTGCAGCCTTTTAGAAGGCTTTGAACTGAAAACACAGCAGGGACTATGGGATAAGGTCTGCTACTTCAGGTTGCTAATTTTGGGTTCAATTTGCTATGTAGTCACAGATGCCTAACATACAAATAGAATCAGAGGGCCAGACCTAATCTAAGGAAAATGTCGTTTGCAAAAATAAGGGACAGAGATCATTGTAATGTCATCATCCATACAGTGGCCTCGGCAACTGCTGGCACAAAGACTACCATCAGCTTCTTCCACCATCCCTCAGCAGATGGCTCAGTTTGGACTTCTGGTTTCTTCTTCAACCCCAGAGGAAGGTTCTTCTGACAGGTAATTTGTAGGCAAGGTGCATCCCATACTTTTAAGACAAGTTGAAAAATCAAATATCTAGCATTTTAAAGTCAAAACAGGTAGAAAAGTTTTAAGTATGGAATGAACTTGGTAGCTGATTCTGCACAGGAATACCTTGTTGGATTGTAAGAAGCCTCTCTTGGTGATGGCCTGAACCCTCCTATTTACCCAAAGCTCTTGACCCTGGGCTTTAGCACTGTGATAATTTCAAACAGACTAGATAACCTATGTAATAAAACTAAAATCTGCATTCAGATAAAGCATTTAGGATTTAGAGACTTAAATATGTTCCTCGACTTAAAGAATGGCATTTCTAGCCAGGCAGTGGTGGTGCATGCCTTTAATCCCAGCATTTGGGAGGCAGAGGCAGGCGGATTTCTGAGTTCGAGGCCAGCTTGGTCTACAGAGTAGATTGAGTTCCGGGACAGCCAGGGCTACACAGAGAAACCCTGTCTCGAAAAAACAACAACAACAACAACAACAACAAAACAAAAAAACAAAAACAAACAAACAAACAAACCAAAAAACAAATGGCATTTCTAAGACTCAAGTGCTCAGATCATATTTGTGTATTGATGTTTTAGACTGTCTTATATATCCCAGGCTGGCCTTCAACTCACTTTGTAGTGGAGGATAACCCTCAATTTCTGATCCTGCTGCCGCCACTCCTTAGTGTCGGAGTTACAGGTGTGCATCACCAAGCCCAGTTTAGGTGGTGATGGGAATTGAATCCAGAGCTTCACACATGATAGGCAAGCATTCCACTAAGAACAACACTCCCAGTTCCGAGGTGTGTACTGTTAATGGTGGGCCTGCTCAGAATTAGAATGTTCAAATATATATAAATAGGATTTCAAGTATTGTCTATGCAGAAAGCTCCCAGAAAATGAGTTCATTTTCTTTGCTTTAGAGAATATCTGAAGAGCTACTCTGAGAATGTGGTGAGCAGTCACTTAAGTGGTAGCCAGATACACTCAGCAACCACAGACACTGGTTCCTGCATCTCTCATGCGTTTACCACCAACCAAGTTACTCACAGTCAACATTTTGTTGGGCACAATGACAGATACCAAAAGTAGATCTGTGCTCAGACATTTAAATACCCTGAAAGCAGTTTTCTCATGTGAAATAGCCTCAAAACCAATCCATTAGAATAATGTTCTGTAAAACAAAACTAATAAATACAAAAGCATCCCCAAGTTAAGATTAACTCTTTTCAAAAGATGCACATGGTTCCAGCTCTATGGGATGGAAGGGTGCCATGGCAGTCAGGCATGAGGAGTGAGGCGGTACAGGCTTCAATCCCCCTTTGTTTCAGGGTGGCATGGGATAAAGGGATAAACACAAAAGGTAGTAGACATCATATAATATCCCGTAGTGGAGCTCATCATTCTTTTTCCAGTGTGTTTAAAAGAGGCTGCATGCTGACTCCTGTATTTTTGGCCAGCTTGGCCATACTCCTAGCTCGCAAAGATACTTTATTCAGGCAGGAAGAAAAGCATAGCAGAACAACACTGTTGCTTTGGCTTTCTTTTTGAGACACAACCTTGCTCTCTGTAGCCCAGGCAGGTTTGAACTTACAACCTTTCTGTCTCAGCCTCCCAAGTACTGGGATTATAAGCATGCAACATCGTGCCTTGCTAAAAGCATTGCTTGCTTTATCATGTTTTATCAACAGAGTCACCCGTGAGGAGAGTTAAAGAATAAAATTAGGGCCCTTTCTGGATTGAACCTGCACAGGCCCTGTGTGTGCTACCGGTCTTTGTGAGGTCATATGTGCATCAGCTCTGTTGTGTGTGGAGGACCCTGTCTCCTTGGGGTCACCGGTCACCTTCAGCATAGATCCCTGAGCCCCATGGGGAGAGGCTTGATGAACACATTCCATCTAAGACTGAATGCGCCAAAATCTCGGGGCACTCTATGCAAACATGGGTTTCTGTGTTAGTTTCCACCTACTGCAAGAAGTTTCTCTGATGATGGCTGAACAAGATTCAAATGCTGAGAGGGAGAACTGGACACTGGCTCTCACCTCTAAGAAGCAAATGAAAAAAAATCGTCCCCCATGTCACACTGGAGTCTCACTAGGTGTTTACTAACCACATTTCAGGGTGGGGCTCATAGTCCGGAATAGTTGGCCAACACAAAGTGAACTCAAAGAATTTTGTAGACTTTTTGTTTAATACTGCTCCGTTTGGGTTTTGTTTGTTTGTTTGTTTATTTGTTTTTGTCTTATTAGTCTTTTGCTTGTCTATTTTGTTTCCACTTTTTTATGGTGTGTGTGTGTGTGTGTGTGTGTGTGTGTGTGTATGTGTGTGTAGACAGGGTCTCTCTACTTAACACCTGGCAAGAAACTTACTATGTAGTCGGGGCTGGCCTTGAACTCACAGAGAGCTGCCTGCCTCTGCCTCCTGAGTACAGAGATTAAAAGTGTGCCACTAGTGCTTCCCCCTCCCCCTTTAAGGGAGAATGAGTGTGCAGCTGCATGGGTTAGAGATGGGGAAGATCCAGGAGGAGTTGGAGGGCAGGTGTTAGGGCCCACAGAGACTAATCCTATAACCAGGGAGCCTGCATTGGACTGACCTAAGGCCTCTGCATATCTGTTACAGATGTGTAGCTTGGTCTTCATGTGGCACTCCAAACAGTGGGAGCAAGGGCTGTCTCTGACTCTTTTGTCATCTTCTGGGACCCCTTTCCTCCTACTGAGTTGTCTTATCCAGCCTTAATATGAGAAGAAGTGCCCAGTCTTACTGCAACTTGCTATGCCATGTTCGGTTTATGTCTATGGGAGGCCTGCCCTTTTCTGAAGAGAAATGGAGGAGAAGCAGATGAGATAACAGGAGGGTAGAGGGATGGTGGTGGGGGAGGAACTAGGGGGAGATGAAGAGGGGAAACTGAGGACAAGATATAAAAATAACAATGATGATAATAATAGAATATAATGTTATGAAAAAATAGTTATAAAAGCAAAGGAAAATGTAAAAAAGAATAAAATAAGGTGAAATCTTGTGTGATATAAGCAATTTTGGTCTGAGTAGGTATAAACCAAGGAGGACCCAGGTGCCTCCTGGGAATTCTATTCTGGTCTGCATACTACTTCAGTTAGGCTCAATTCTTGGGTTAATTCACCATGAAATATGGAAACATTACTGGATACCTCTCAGCTTCAAACTATCTGTGGCCCAAGGCAATGGTAACACTCCTGTGATCCCACCTGCAAAATGAAAACATCAGGGGGCTGGAGAGATGGCCCAGTGGTTAAGAACACTGGCTGTTCTTCCAGAGGACCTGGGTTCAATTCCCAGTGCCCATATGGCGGCTAACAGCTGTCTATAGTTCCACCTCCAAGGGATTCAGTGCTCTCACACAGACATACATGTAGGCAAAATACCAGTGTGCATGGAATAAAAGTAAAAATCATTAAAAAGAATAGGAACCGTGGGACACAGAAAAACTGCTACTTTTAGCAATAGCAATTGAGGGTAAGCTACTAAATATGTTGTATTTGCTCAAAAGCAGCTTTGTGCTTATTTTCAGGAAAACACACACACACACACACACACACACACACACACACACCTACCTTATAGATATAACTTTCTATACATCTTCTGGGTCAACGTGTTGACCTCCTGAGTTGCCGTTAAGTAAGTTTTCCATGCTGCCTTTGGGGTGGAGACTATTTTTCTGCCAGAGCAATGTTGCTTTGTTTTAGATGGGAAAGTGCTGGGATACATCAGACAATCTTATTTTAAGTTTTATTTATTATTTATTTATTTCCTTTTTTTCCAGACAGAAGATAGCACAGGCTACCTTCAAAGTGATAGTCTTACTGCCTCTGCTTCCTGAGTGCTGGGATTACAGACATGTTTCACCGTGCTCAGCTTTTTCCTTAACTTCTAAGAAACCTTACTGATGGTGAACAGATCTCTGATGCATTTGGGATACCCATAGCCCATACCCTTTTGGAGGGATTTGCCAATCCCTCCAAAGACTGCCTCAGACGTTCCCTCTCCCTGGGACATTCTGTGCTCTATGAGCATTGTCTAGTGCTAGAGAAAGTGTTCAATAACTGCACACTGAATATCCGTCATGATCTCCATTACGCAAAAAAGAACAAAAATTGATACATGGCCTGGAACACACTGTGCAGACCAGACTGACCTCAAATTCAAATCTTCCTACCTCTACCTCTCAAGTGTGTGTCACGTTGCCCAGCCAAATGGAAAGATTATAATCAAGCTGTCTGAGTCTACATTTAATTTCCTGACTGTTGGGTAAAGAATATGAGTATTTACAAAGATAACACTTTAATTCTGTATTCAGAAACCAGTTTTTAGCACAGCAGTTACCTCTGGCTAGACTTGGGCAAGTTGACTTTAATATTACCTGTCATGTTATTGAGACTCTTTATTTACCATGCATTTACACAAGAGCCTGCCAGTACCTCTCTGATGGACTCTGGATCAATACTTCTAATTTAACTGTTAGAAAAAGCAGGTTTGGACTGACTCTGATGATTTCATGATCTTTCTGAACGTTTTCTACTGCGGTAGGCTCTTTCCTTGACTTTGCCTCTCCTCCATTACATACATCCTTTTTAAGGAGCCTTGTCTACTGTTCTGTCCTTTATCTAACCAAGATTTTAGTCCAAAGAAAATGCTCACTGGAGATAAGCAAAACCACAAAGCCAAAGATCTCAAGGAGCTGTCTTTCTCACCATGGTTTGTATTAATGATATTCAGTGCAGTAAGTTTTCTCCCTTAGAACATCTGTGATAAAATGCCATTCAGCTCATCCCCTCTCCTCTCGAATACACAAGTCCTGAGGGGCATGATGTCTGTGCCCATGTTTCTGTTTGAGGAGAGTGCTTCTCACACACATAACCGAGACCGATCAACCATGAAGATTTTTTCCCCCTTTTGACAGACAGTTATTGGAGCTTGAAATAGAAGAAAAGAATCTGAACAGAATGTCTCATATGTGGAGTCAGAGAGCTTTCTCCTCTCTTGCACTCACTTTCCCATGCACATCTCTCTGTGTGAATTCTCCCAGACTTAAAATAGCTTGCACAGCATGGACAGCCAGAAAAACAAATCCATAGCATGCAGTCAGCAGAAACTTGCCTCTGAAGGTTGCCTATACATTAACATAAAATGCATGGACAGATACTTTCCCATGTATGGGCTCTAATAATTTCCCTTCTAAAGGCTTTTTTTTTTCAACAAGGAGGAAGATGCAGTTGATCATCACTGTTTTAATGTTTGGGCTGTAACCCCATCAGTAGTTACCTTCACTAGGATTTTGCCTTTCAGACTCTGAGGGCTTGGAAGCTGCCTGCATTCTCCCATGTCTACAGGTGACAGGTCCAGTTTGTCCTGGAATATTCCTTTAAGGTACTGAGCAATCTTCCTCTGCTGCTGAAGGCTGCAGTGGTTCTCAATGGACAGAATAACCGGGAACCTGAGGAGACAGCAACAATGACGGGGGTGTTCAGTGGCGGCAGCTCACAGGGATCGTGGAAAACAGGGGATAGTGTACTCACTGCATTCTTAAAGTCTCAGCAACTGAATGGACAATACTAATAATGATTAAAATGATGCGAGAGGAGAAACATTAAGCATGCACTGAAGAGAAAGCTCTTCAAAGCGTTTGCCAGACACAATGTTGCAGGATGGCTTAGTTTAGTATCAGGCAAGAAGTGAGGAATGTAACGTGTGTGTGTGTGTGTGTGTGTGTGTGTGTGTGTGTGTGTGTGTGAAATGTGAAGCCAAAGAAAATCCATGATGTCGGTTTTTTCATATTTATTCACAAGTGTGAACGTATCAGAGAGACTGCTGCCGATCACTGAAGGCAGTTGTTCACTCTAAAAATACAGCAGTCACAGCGTGAGAACTAAGGAAAAAATAATGGAATACAGCTTTGTTCTTCACGTGTCCGAAGGGTCGGGCCTTCCCAAATTATTTTTAAAAACTGAACATCAGCTTTCAGTTAAAATAAAAAAAAAAAAAAAAAAGGCTGGCCCAGTGAGATGGGTCAGCCTCAGCCAGTAAAGGCAGCTGCTGGCAGGCCTGATGACCTGGACCTGATCCCTGGCACCCACACATGGAAGCAGAGAAGGGATTCCTTCTAGGTGTCCTCTAACATCCACTTGCGCAGTGTAGAGGTGAATAGAGCCCCAGCTACCCACACGTATAAATGTCTAAAAAACCAACTACCCATTCTACAGCAACACACATGTTTCAATAAAGAAAGTGCAAGGTGGTTCCCAAAACGAACCACATGCTGAGAGGTTAGCAGACAAAGCATGAAACAAACACCAAAGCAAACCAAAACCAAAACCTTAGTTTTCTTTCATGTATCTTTAGAAATAATATGTGAAATCTTATTTCAAAATACACAAACCAATATTTGAATTACCTAATATATTACTATAAAGGAAAAAAAAATATTTCTTTGGGCAAGCACAAGCTCCACAAGATGGCCCATGACATCTTCAGATTAAATTCTGTTCGAATCAGAACACTCGATGCTGAGGTCACAGGCAGGTGCCTTTGACTGATGGTGGCTTGCCTTTCTGACTGTGGTCTGCCAGCTGGTTGGGATGATACATGGGTTTATCCAAAGTGTGTTATGAAGTGAAATCAACAAGGGAGCATTCTTGAGACACCATGCAATCTTGTAGGTTTCAACAAAATACTTACAAATTCTCAGCTCCCATATAAAGAGCTCATGAGTGTCCAGTGCTGCCAACAGGAAGGGATTTTGAGCCTCATTCCACCAAGGAACATTGGTCAATTTCTAAAGGCCTCTTTTGGTGGGGTAAATTTAGGGATGTTGCTGGCATCTGGTGAGTAGAAGCTGGAGAAGCTACTAAATGCCCTGCAACACACAAGATGGCTCCCCACTATGTATGATCTTGCCCCCAAATGTTCACAGTAGCAAAGTTAAAAGGCCTTGCTAAAAGGAGACATTAAAAATAGAAGGCAAATAAAAGAGGCAATATTGGTTAATGTCCTAAACAAGTATGTAATAGTCTTATTTAAAGTGTTCTGTTTTAAAGATATATTTATCAGTATTTTATGTGTATGAATGAGGGTGCATGCCTATTGCCCATAGAGGCAAGTAGAGTGTCAGATGACATTGAACCTGGAATTAAAATTGGTTGTGAGCCAAATGATGTAGGTTCTGGGAACCAAACTCGGGTCCTCTGGAGGAGCACCAAGTGCTCTTAACCACAGAGCAATCTCTCCAGCCCCTAGCATACATTTTTTTCTAAGTTTATGTACTTAAATATGAAGTCAATATACCAGATGATTCTCTGAGGTATGGGGCAGCACTATTTTATATAATGGGAAATACTGACACATAAGACTCATAAAAATCAGGTTTTGGAAGGCTAAATTTAGCACTAAATACTTCCATGTAAAAGATGCCAGAAATTAAATTTGTTATGCAGCAAGAATAGCTTATTTGAAGGGTATTTCAACCTCATGCTTAATTAATAAGCCCAACTATTAGAAATTTTAAAGGCCACTAGCTTCTAAAATATATTTGCATTCACAATTTTAGTTTGCTTCATTAATTTAAAAATCCTTTCTTGTATGCTTAGTGTATTTGTGGAACTTGCTAAATACACAGAAATCAATGATTATTGAAACATGTTTCCACAGTTTCAATAAGTTTACCATCTCATAGCTATATAAGAAGACAAGTTACCAACCTTTTTTATCACGGTGGTATATGCTATGACAAATATATGTTCAGACAGCTAAGTAGCAAGAAAGGCGGGATTTATCAACTCTGAGGCAAGATGTGCTTCGTAGTGGGGTGGTGCTTAAATAATTTTGTTGTATGAGAATGAAGCAGGTGATTAGCATGGTGGGAGGAATATTTAGGGGAGATACTAGCACACACTAGGCTGGGAAGTAGAAAAGTTCCAGGCTTATTGGAGAAGGTGGACCTAGAAGGCAGTCATTGCTAGCCAATGTTAGGTCTCTGCAGAGCAATGGCGGAAGAGGATGATAGTGGAAGAGAGGGAAGAAGCCACACGTGAAGGACATGAAGACATCCTGGATGCTTTAGACTCTTTAGAAAGAATGCTAAGACAAGAATTACAGCAGCATTGGTGTTTCAGGGAAAAAAAAAAAAACATAGCATCAATCCAGAGTATGAGCCAAAGGGGAAATGAGAATTAAGAGAATGAAGTGAAGTCAAAGAAAGGATAAATCCATGTGTTGGATGTCTTATGTATTCTGAAGTGTCTAACATTCAGCATTTTATTATATTATGACGCAGTGTCATAAAACTGTTACAGGATGGAAGAGATGGCTCATCAGATAAGAGCCCTTTGTGCTTTACCAAAGGATTAGGGTTCAATTCCTAGCACCTACACAGAAGCTAAAAATTGTCTATGATTCCAGTCCCAGGGGATCTAGAGCCCTTTTGTGACCTCAGCAGGCACTGCAAGAACATAGCACACAGACATACATTCAGGTAAAATACTCATACACATAAAAAATAATGTCTCAAAAGATTACAAACTATTATGTATAATAGCTTGTTTCCAAGCTTTGTGAGCTCAGAAATTTAAAAGCCATTCTTTGCAAAGATATTATCAAGGTGACAGGATGAGAGACAATGGGATTAAGGAATGGGTGGACCACAAGAATCCATAAACTTGGAAGCCATAGTACTTATTCCCAATCTTTGCTGGGAGCTGGAAGAGAACCAGGGTAGTAGGAATGAAGCTGGAGGGTGTAAGGGAGGGGTGGGGCTCCTTGGGGAGGGGTGGAGCTCCCAGGCGAGAGGTGGAGCTTGGTTCCCAGGTGCTTCTGTACTTACTCATTTTTCACGAATGCATGCTTGTTTATGGTCTCCACAACATCTCTGAAGAGAATTTTTGAAGTGAGAGTATAGCCATGGTGGACCACTGGCTCTCCATCTGGGCCATCCCAACAGTCAACTGCCAAAAACAGAAGTTCACATCAACAACGTAAAATGTCTGGAGTTCCTTAATATCTCTGAAAGTACCAGAAACATTTATGATTATTACTAGAACGTATACATAGTATAATTTTGACAGAGATATAAAGACAGAGAATTGAACATTCTGGCATACTTTATGAGAATAAAGAGAGATGATAAAGGATTGGTTGTGTGTGTGTGTGCTTATAGGTTACAAAGATAGCATGCTAACAAGTAGATCAACACATATCAAAGTTTCTCTTGGGAATTATCAAAATTAAACCAAATACACCTAAGAATATGATCTTTAATTTTTTTTTCTTTATTAACTAAAAGAAATTGAACTTCTCCATATACATCCTTTTATCTGTGGGTTGGTTTTGGTCCCAGCAACAGATAGCAGTTCTTTCTGAGCCTGCTTTGAGGCCATACAACTGCAATATCGCCTTTAAACAAGGTCTCCGGCTAGTGGTTAGTCAGTCTACACATCTCAGACTTGTGAGCTTGCATCAAACTCACAGAAATCGGCTTGCATCTGCTGCGAGCATTAAAGGGATGCGCCATCATTTCCAGCCTGAAGTGGACATTTTTAAAACTTGGGGCAGAGCTGCTGTAGTGATCATTTAGCATAAGACCTTCCTCGCGTGTTAATGATACTGCCGGTGTTAGCAAACATTCTGCACTTTCAGTTGTACAGAAGTATAGAATGTATAACTCTGCTTAGTTGATAAGGAATAATGATGGTACCAGGTCACATTCTACTGCACCGTGCTTTTTATAATCATTATTTCAGACTGTATTTTTTTGAATTTATAAAAACATTTATTAGAAAACAATAGGCCAGAGGCCACAGTCTCATACAGATCACATTTGCTGTGTCTCTTGACAATATTAAGAAGCAGATTAATCCACACCACTTTGGTTTGTGCATACACACTCTGATATTTGGCAAAATTGCCTGAAACATTTGCTAGAATGTATCACTGCCATCAGGCAGTGCATCACTGTGTGCAATTTCAAGACTTCTTGCCCTACGTACAGTCCTATTTTTATAGCAAAAAATAATATAGTAGATAATATATTAATATCTTTCAAAGAAATAATGCAAAATTTAAAAAGCACATCAATACATGATTTTTCCTTCACACCAACATATTTAACTTCATCAGTCATGAAACAGTAGTCTTCTGCTAATATTTAAAACACAGGCAGACTATCCACCGCTGATATAAGAATTTTCTAATATTTTGTGTCTGAACTCATAGGGTTTCTGTTAATTGAGTGAAACAACACACTAGAATAGCACTGAGGTTCGGATGGCCAGATTCAAGGCAAGTTTCATGGAAAGACTAACAGTGTGTTGGTGGTATTGGCAAAATAGAAATACTCTAACAAATCCCCAGAAGACACGAACCAGCCAGGCACCACAGGAACTGTTTTTTGACCAGATCACACAATAAAGGCCACAAACACTCTGACAATGTGTTTTCAGAATTAAAATCATTCTGAAGGTCAAGTGGCTAGTTCAAGAACTTTTGTAATAATCTACAGATTTCCATCATGGTGGCTTTCAGAGAAAACAGAGAAGGCTGTAATCTACTTTAACAGCATTATGGTTAGTCCGTAATAACAAAAATTTCCCATATCATTAAGCAACTTAGTCTGGAGAGCAAGTGAATGAGTGGGAGCAGAAAAAGAACACGATCTGTTTGATTTTCCAGCAAACCCACCTGACCACAGTGACTTGTCAGTCTCCCCCAAGACACCAAATATACCCTGAAGGAGAACATAACACAGCTCAAATAATGGAGATAGAGAAACACATCAACGTAGAAGCTTGGAAGAAGATAGATCCCAAAGTCACAATATCATGTAAAACAGTCTGTATATACATCGTTTTCCATTTTAAAGTTTCATCCCCAGAAAAAGCTGTTTAAGAAAATATCTGTAGCTCTAAACATCTCTATCTGTGACCTGTTAGATTCTATAGGACTGATGCTCTATAGACCAGATGCAGGTGTTTAAGAATAAAGCCATCTTCATCCAAGTCTAAGGCAGAGGAGTGCTTCTGGCACATAAAGACTTCAGTGTGTCCATGCCCAAGTTGCAGATAAGAACTAAGAACTTCATTTTACATGGCACAAAGAAATTGGTGGTATATGTAAGGCATCATGTGACCAAATTTTAAGCCTTTAGAAACAAGTAAGTGTTGGAGTGCTAGTCGTACTCGTGAACAAAGCAAGGAGTTCCTTTTAAGGCTGACCTCCCCACTTTCGGTTCTAGGTGTCCACTGGGGAATCAACAGAGCTTGAACCTCCAGCTTGCAAGCTCTAGGAACTTCGGTCATTTACCTAAATCTGTGTTGAAGTTTCCTCTTAGTAACTTATCCCAAACCTCCTGGTGCTCGCAGGCTTAAATGAGAACAGGACTTGTCCACATCAAAGTAGAACCCGTTTTTTCTTTCCACAGTACTTTGAAGTTCAAGGTGACAACCAAAGCTTCCAATATGAAAATGATAAAGTACACAGCTGGCCAAGCTCACCAGGTAAGTATAAATATTCACCTTAGCAAAAACGTTCCAGAAAGAGTAATTGGATATTTATTATTCAGTTATAGTTTATTGTAATAGGAAGAATTTTAAGTCAAATGCCAGGAGAGGCATTTACTGGCATAAGCAAGTGGAGAAAGACTTGGAAACACAAAACTGCACCACGAAGGCCAATGTGGCTTGTAGTGCACTGTCAAGGCTGAGGCAGAAAGATTGCAATGAGTCTAAGACCAGTCTGAGCTACACAGTGAGTTCTTGAACAGCCTGGGCTATAGTAAAAGGCCCTATCTCAAAACACACAAACAAAAGGGTAAAGAATAAACCAACAGCCTGTGCCAGGGGCCTACATATTCTCAGACTTTATGAATGTCTGAGAATGAATGAAGACCACAGGTGATCTTTAGTCTTGAAAAATCTTTTAGTGATTGCCTAACAAAAAGAAGGTAAAGAGAAAATCCATATCCCTGCCATCTGTGGCACAGTGTCTAATAGCTCCCATTCATCTGAGAGTGCTAATACAATAAAAACCATGCATCCCTTATCATAAATTGTCTTAGTGAGATAATTTTCCTTTTTCATATCCAGCCAGAGATGGAAGATTAGATGTTTTGGTTCAGTATATGAGGTTGAACATGGGAACACAGTCAGGTTCAACTAGTTTCTTTTAACCGAGAATTTAAATGCTCTCTTCCCCTCATAGGCTCATGAGTATTGGTACATCCTTTGGTGGAATTGTTTGGGAAGGGTTAGGAGGTTTGGCCTTGTTTGAGGAGGTGAGTCACTTGGGGTGGGGGATGGGCGTTGAGAATTCAAAATCTCATTTCACTCCTAGTGGGCACCACTCTGCCTGGTGATTGTTTCTCAAGGCGGAAGCTCGCAGCTACTGAACTCAAATATCATCTCTTCCTGTCTACCTTCTGCCACGTTCCCTGACATGATTGGTCATGGACCCTAACTAACCCTCTGAAACTATAAGTGCCAATAAATTCCTCATTCTATAAGTTGACTCAATCTTTGTGTCACAAGCAGGATACTGATTTTGGACAGATAAGCTAAAGAAGAAAAGACTTGTATCCAAGAGGCAGGAAAAGTAAGAGAAACAGTACAAAGGAAGGCAGTGGCAAGCTGTAATGGCATCTAGAGTGGACAGCCACTTTATGAATCCACAGAATGCTATTCTTGGCCTCCAAAGAAATTTTAGCATTTAAATGAGGGGCCACCCTCAGTATGACTTCAGTGAGGCTAGGTGCCCAGGGCATGTCTGTATACATCAAACCTCCAAAATTTTTGAGTGTTAAGTGGTCAAGGGGCTGAATAATAGCCAAGAGTAGAATGCCACCTCAAGACCTGTAACTGAGAAGGTTTCTTCCATGTTAGTACTTTGAGCATCTTTAGCATTCAGTTATTTAGCCATCTGACTCAAGTCACTATTGTTCACAGTCTGGCAACTACTACAAAAATATTGTTATAGAATAAAATATAAATCTACAAAATCATTTTGAAGATTGTTATTTTATATAAATAGGTGGTTTACTTTTTTAAGATTTATTTTTATTTTATGTATATAGGTGTTTTGCCTGCACATATATCTATGAACAACATGAGTGTTTGGTGCTAACGGAGTCAGAAGAGGTATTGGATCCTTAGAAATTAGATTCACGTAGGGTTGTGAGCTGCTATGTAGGTGTTGAGAATTGAACCCAGGACCTGCCATAACTGATCTGCACTGTTGCTGTGTCAAAGCAGTTGAGTTTTGCTAGGAACATAGGAGGAGCTAGGCATACAGATTTGCGTCACTAAAGATTGTAAAATTAACTCCATCCTCCCTAACCTATCAGCTCCCATTTCCTGATGAAGTTTTCAGTAATTTATTGATCTTCTTAGATCCCCAAACAATCTCCACCTGCTGTACACAGGTGTGGGTGATGGCCTCTTGTATGTCCCTCAGAATATAAGAATTATCAGGCATAAATTTTTTCAAAAGCTCATATAGTCTTTCTCTCATTGAAGACAACCAACGGACCACCATTCACTCTTCTCCGTTTCTCTTACTGAGCTCCACTAGGCTTGCTGCCTCATGATTTAGTCACTGTTTATTTTTAAGGTACAAGAAATCGAATCAAGAACCTGATGCACAAACTCATCAATCCTCTCTTGCATTTTATTTTGAAGCAGGGTCTCACTAGGTTATCCTACCTGGCCTTGCACTTAAGACCTTTCAACTTCAGTCTCCCAAGTCACTGTTTTAGGGGTTTATATAAGCAAGACAGGCTAGTCCAATATTTTTAATTCTTCCTTTAAATAGTACCATTGCCCCTCCAGTCTCCTAATTCAATTCCCACTTCCTCTCTTCCTCTGCAAGCAGACATTGTGTATGAATGGGCCAAGCTATATCTGCAGAGATAGCACGGTCTTACCTAGAAGTTGAATACTATACCTGCACATTTAAAAACCCTTAGCTAGGGCACCACACTCCCCTTTCTCTGCTTTGTGATGCATGGAGACACAAGCCAGCAGCGTCATGTTCCTGATATCACAGCCTTGAGCTGCTCTCACTGTTGTCTTATTCACCATGATGGACTTGCATCCTCACACCTCAGAGCTGGTGAGACAAATTCCTCCTCATTTATGTTGCTTCTCACCAAGTATTTGGTCAGAATGCTGAGAAAAGTGGCTATTACAGAAAAGTGGTACCATGAAGCGCGCACCCTGGTGTGGGACACCTAACCAGGTGACTTCAGAGCCCTCTGGAACCAGCGTGTACAAAGCATGTCGAAGTGTTCACAGACAGCGTGTGGGAGAGACGCTCTAGAATATTATTAATAGGCTGTTCTGGTGGAGCTTTGCAAGTCCAGGGCACTGATAGAAAGGTGGGCAGTGGAAACAGCTCAATCAGGAGCTATTTGCAGTATATGCTGGCAAGGAATCTGCCTGCGTCCTAAAACTTAAGTGAAACCGAATCCCAAAACAATGGATTAATTTACTTGGCAAAGAAAATCTAAAGACGGTAACATTAAGGATGTGTCATAGTTATTATTGTCCTTTACATTTATCCAGATTTCCAGTGAGACACAGCAGAAAGTGGAGCACAAAGATATGGAAGAAATTCAGCTCAGTGAGAGAAAAAAAAAACAACCCAGCTTAAACAAAACTGTGAAAAGAGAGCACAGGGCAGGTGAGGACAAACGGGCTATAATTATTAAAGAGGTTAGTGCCTCTCGGGTGAGGTTTAGATGGTAGAGCACAAACCCTTGAGGCCCTGGGTTCAAGTCCCAGCAATGAGGGAAGGGGCATTAAGGAAAAACCAGAGCTTTGTGCTGGACAGTATATAAGGACAAGATATGGAGACGTGGCACCATCCGAAGCTTTAGAATGAAACATATGTAAACTCATTTGAAAACCTTTTGTTTGACATGAGAGTTTCTTTTTTAAAACTGCCTCAGGACATCCTGCTTGAACCAGGCTGGTGAACGAAGTCTTTTCCCAGGCTCAGCCACAGAAGGACCCAGAGGCCACTGCAGGGATGGTCCAAGGCCGGACCAGGCTACCTCTCAAGCAATAGCAGAAGCCAGCCCTAGTCTCATAGCTGGTTTTGCAGACATGCAAAACTCAAGAGTAAGGAGCTGTGGAGACTTGTACCAAGGTTCCAAACACCCTTTGAGGTCTGTAACGTGGTAGGATTCCCTAACTGGGGATCCTGTGAAGGAGCCTAAGTTGCAATAAAGATTAGGGGCACTAGAGATACAAGGGGTGTAAGATGTTCACTGGGTAAAGCTACAGAGGATGACCTTATAACAAAAGCTCAAGAGAGAGACCGCAGATTCAACAGGCAACAGAGCTCGCAGAAATGACTATTCAACGCTGCTCAAATCCAGATGAAGCCACCCAGAGTTCTAAATGCTAGGCATAGCAGTGCAGGGTTTGGTGTTCACCCTGGTGGACTTCAGTCTTGTTTTGGTCAGATCTTTCTGGGCTAGGCCCCATTCCTCTGTTTGAAAATGGTTATATTCTCTGTGCCACTGCATTATTTTGGGAATTTACAGGAGGCTCCCAGTTCTGAGATAGCTGAGTTTCAGAAGAAACTGAGCCTTAAATAGTATTGACTATTAAGCCTTTGGAGACTTTTAAAAGACTAAATGCATTTTCTATTATGAGGTTAAAGTATACAGAGGTTTAGCTGGGGATGGAGGACCCACTTAAACATGGACAACACCATCCATGAGCGTGGAGCCCAGATGGAATAAGACAGGGGAGAGTGAGACAGCCTGATGCCTAGCTAGCGTTCGTTTCTCTCTGCTTCCTGGCTATGGATACAGTATGAGTAGCCACTTCATGCTCTCACTGCCTTGTCTTCCCCATAGCTGTGATCTGGTCTCTTCAAGCAGTAAGCCAAAATTATTCTCTCTTGGAGCAAAAATTCCTTCACTGGTTCCCCAAATCAATATTTGAACCTAAAACCATTATGCCTGACCCAACTGTTTGGTATTTTACCCCACACTCTACTGGCCTATATGAACACTCCTAGACCATGCCTATATCTCAAGAAATAAAATTCTCACATCACACTAATAGTTTTATATACATGTTCCCTGATAATTTGCAAGCTCTTTAAAGACTCATATCGCATCTTACTTATATCTCCTTATTTATTGTTGAAACAGATTAGCAATTTAATAAATACACACCATGAAGTCTCTTCAAAATAAATCGCTCTCCTAAACTACTTTTGCTGGGTATTTTTAAAATATCTTTTCAAGAAAGTTATGTTTCTTAAATATTGGCACATTTCTCTTTCCCCCGTGACAGAAAAATAAGGAAACAGAGAGGGTAATGACGTCATCATGGAGAAATATCTCTAATGACTATAGAAAGAGCTTGTGAGCCTCTGCTATTCAAATGGCATATTAACCAATCACACCTGAGCTCAGACAACCTATACTTACCTTCCACGCATCGACAACCCTCTTGTAGTACCCGTGCATACATATCCACTTTGGACTGAGAAAGGAGCTGGTCCCCAGTCAGGTATGTGTTGTGAGATGAAGCAATGTAGTAGTTGCAGAGGGGCTGATCCATGTCTTGGTACACTTCATGGTGCAAAGGGTTAAATACATCACAAGCAGGGCTACGCATGAAGTTCGTGAAGCCTTCAAAGGAGACAGTGAAATGACACGGCTTTCACAGAGTATCTACGTAACTGATGCCAACAGAGACAAAATGGTCAAAGAATATTAATAAGCAAATATCAGGACAATGCTTGTGGTGACACCTGGCGCAATGACAGATTTGCCTAATGACAATTTTAAAAATATGATGTTGGGGAGCAGCCCCAAATATATCCTTCAGAAAAATTAACTAACATCTTTTTTAAAATGGGTTGTCATGACAAAAGCGTTTATTAACAAACTCAAGTTATGCTTATGTAATGTGCTCTCAGAGACGATCAGTGTCATATTGTAGCCATATTAAACCTCAATCAACCAGCAGTTAGTAAGTTGTTACAATGTTCTGAGAACCAGCATCTAATAAAGTAAAAGGTCAAATTTTGAGTACGCCTAAATTCAGAGGGTAACTAACTATGAAACTTGTTTTGGAAAAAATACTACTAGTGGCTTTCACATAAATAACTTTAAAATAATGATTAAAGTTTGTGTAGGAAATGGACAGTTTTTCTATAAGCTTTGCTTAAAGCCTGAGAAGAAGGGGCAGCCATCACCATGGAATTTATGAAGAAAAATAGAAGTGAACAGAAGTGGTCACTGTTGGGACAGGTTGTTTCAAGTCATTGAGACTAATTTGGTAAAATTCAGTGAGTAAATATCCTCTGGGTCTTCATAGTTTCTTCCTGGTGACTTTTATGTTTATAACTAGAAACCACATTTAATTGCATCTTTGGGAGAAGCCTCAAGAAAAATATTGATATCTAAGCACAGTCTTAAGAGGCCCGTTTTTTAAATACTTTAATGATAAGAAATTTTTAATTATTCCTCTTCATTTTAATTCTCTTCCACTCCAAGAAATGAATACTTGGCATTAACGATTCCTTATCATGCCAGGTACAGTGATATGAGCCTGACAGCTACAGATACGCATGTGCATTTACACACACAGACAGACACAAACACACATAAACACACACACATAGATACACAGACACACACACACACACTTGCACATATGCACTGTTATCTACACTGGTAATGAGAACAGGGGAATTCCAGAAGTTATCAGTCAATTGTGGCTTTTCATGTTCTTGGGGAAAGTTGAGTTTCCCTGAAGTCTTCAGTTAAAATGATCTGTTCTCCTTGGAAAGTCCCACAGCCTGTAATTTATTTCTCTACATATTTTAAAGGCAGATAGCTCATACATACTGTAGGTATATTTATACCATGTCTTTAATGTATAGCTAGCTGGGGGTTAGTTTTTTAGTGCATAATGATGAGTAAATAATTTAACTTCTTTTGGTCTTATTTTCTTCAGCTATTAAATGAGGTGGTAATATTGACAAGAATTCCATTCCTCAGTTTCTAAAACTCTACCAATTGAGAAAAACAAACCAGTTCCTAACATTTTGGTTGTGTTTTTTATAAAAAGTTTATTTTCAAGTCACTGCTTTTGTAGATTATTTTTTTCGGGGCCAAATTTTCCTCCTGCAATCATCAGTACATGACTACTTCCAAAATAATTTCTCCTTTTGAGCAAAGTCCAAATATTTCTTGGCATTCATCACATACAATGGTAGCTTAAGGGGCACTGCAAAAAATAAGAGGAAAACAAAACCAGAGATTTGCTTTGCAGGGAAATATATGCTTTCTGGGTTCACTTAATTCTCTAAAATTCTACAAATATTTCCCAATTCTGCTTCCTAAGAACTGTAACAAAACTGAATGTAGCAGATGGACAGGGAGACAGAGAGATTAGGACCACTGGTTACCTTCTATACCGAGGACAGGGAGACAGAGAGATTAGGACCACTGGTTACCTTCTATACCGAGGACGTTTTTCACTTTGTTTTCTTCAGAAACTTCAAACTTCTTTATGATGTCCAAACAATAGTCCAGAGTCACATTACTCATCTAAAGAAAGCAGAATTGAAAGAAAGCATCTGCAGCTTCATGAGCCATGTCCCTCTATACTGCAGCAAGATGTACTGGCCAGTATCCCCTGCTTCATAGTTCAGGGCGCTTCAGGAACCACTGTCTGGACTCTTCAGGCTCCTTTTTCCTTTTCTCTTTAGAGGATGATTATGATCTTACCCTTCCTAGGCACCCGTCAGCCTCAGTTAGTGAACACACCCCTTCAACTCTTAGAAAAATGCTCTCCATGAAGAAGTAGAAGAAAATTAATGCAAAGCCATTATTCAAAACCCACTTGCGACATAGTAGCTATCTGCAAAATAAAGTGATTTTTACATAAAAACCTAAACTGTGATAATCACAAATATATGTAGAAAGTTGTGGTCTGTCAAAATAGAATGTCCTCTAAGTAGATTCAGCTGCATGGGCATTTTTTTTTTTTATTTTTATTTTTTTAGATTTATTTATTATATGTATAAGTACACTGCAGCTGTCTTCAGACACACCAGAAGAAGGCATCAGATCTCATTATGGATGGTTGGGAGCCACCATGTGGTTGCTGGGATTTGAACTGAGGACCTTCGGAAGAGCAGTCCTGCTCTTAACTGCTGAGCCATCTCTCCAGCCCCATTCTTAAAGAGTCTTCCACTGAGCAGTCAGATATGGAGATTCAGGAACACAAAAGTGAGAAAAAAAATGAACAAAGAAAAGCCGGCAGAGGAGTAAGCACAACAAAGGACCCAGCAACTATGTGGCTTTTGTTCAGATCAACCAGTTCACAGAAACCCAGTGACTACAAAAGCCTCTTCCCTTTGGCATGGCTACCACATAGGGCAGTGGTGAGGGTCACAGAATGCTCTAGGGGAACCTTTTGAAGCACCAACAAGGCAGTACATGCTCTTATCACTGTCAGCCTCAAGGTTACAGTGTGCATATATACACAATAAAGGAGAGTAAACTCTTTAGAAAAAGTTTCTTTAAATAGCAACATAAAGAACGAGGGCAGGCTTGGGTCTGTAGCTCAGTGTTAGAGCACTTGCCTAACATTCAAAAATCTGTGATCCCCAGAACCAAAAAGAAAAAAATGACACTTGCATTTTAAAAAAAAAAAAAAAAAAATCTATTTGCTCAGGACCTTTTAAAATACTGATTAATGATGATAAGGGAAACCAATCTTGGGAGCCAATATGAAATAATGAATATTAAAAACATATTATATTTATTATATGTTATATTCCTCAAAGATTCCATCATCATTTAAGTTCAATAGTTTTTAGTAAAATCTAGGGTTTTTTTTTAAATTAAATCATCTATTTAATAGGACTTAATATAGAAATATGGTTAAGCAAACAGAACTGCAAAGCCCTCAAGGTACTCCAGAGACCCAGAAGGCTGTGAACAGCTCATTAGCTTGTCTACTATGAGTTAGACTTAGCACACATAGCCATCTCTCATAATACAAAAAGAACCACACCAGTAACTTTATGCACCATGGAAAGACTGAGTTCCCTTTGCAGTTATTCAAGTATGAGACCTTTGTTCCAAGGTACGCTCAGGTAAACCATCAGGAGCCCATGAGATCTAAAGCAGGTGCACACAACAAATTACAGAGCATTCTAGAGAAAAGTTAATGGTAGATCAGCAGAGAATTCATTACCACAAGACGCAAACCAGAAATAGATTTTTTAGTAATCACACTTAAAAAAACATTCACCATATTAATGAAAATATTAGTAAAGAGACCACAAAACTAAGCCATTTCTGGAAATAACATTCTATCAATTACAGTGTAAAAAGTACTCTGTTAATGCAAGTTGAAGGTCAAGTGACTCCACTCTCATCTGGCCCCAAGCCTTCTCATGTAAGTAGCATCTCAACAGCATGACCCGATTTTATTTCTAAGCCTCTCTTTACGATGCCTGCTACATGTGCATATTGCTATAAACACAAGATAATGGCTACAATCATCTTTGTTTTCAAATGTGCACGATGTGCACAGGTGTTTGCTGTAAGAAGTGGAAGAACCCTGAGCCTGCTAATGTGAGTCCTGCGTCAATGTGCGCCATCAAGAGAGGCACGTATTCTTAATCACTAAGCCATCTCTCCAGCCCCGACAACCGTAATCTACACTTCCCAGTTTATAGATAGCACAGCTGATGCAGAGAATAATTAAGAAGTATCGCCAAAGTCCCAGAACTGTAAGAGGCAAGAACCAACGTCACATTTGGACCTTCTAGATTTTTAGTCTAAACCTTCTTTCTCTCATATGGATCTAATCCCTTGATGTTGTCTTCATTGCTACTAAAATATTTGAAGAGTGTTTGGTTTTTCAGTATAGCTGAAATTTATGAATCGTTTGAAGGTATTATGGTTTTTAAACCAGTTACTGGATTTGCATTTTTAAAACTGAAGTCATTCTGTCCTGTTAACTACTGTATTTTAAAATCATCTAGAAGAGGAAAAGTCTTCACGTTATAGGTAAACACACACAATATAGATGAGTTATACCATCTATATTGTGGAACCAATAATCGATCTGTAAAAGTATCCACATCCTGACCCTGCTTTCTTAAGACTTGTTAGTTCTCTAGCAACACATTTCCAGTGAGAGAAAGTCCCAAACAGAGTCAGCAGAGTAAATGAGTACATTTCTCATGGCCACACTTCCCTAGCACATCAGACACACAGTCAAAACAGAAGTTGCAAATTTTAATAGTGCTGAACTTATTTTTATCTGAATCACTCAGCCTATTATTGAGTAAGTCAAAATTGTGGTATTAGTGACTAAGTACAATTCCCTTTGATAAACTCAGACTCCTTCATCCAAAGGCAAATACTTAATATCAAAACAAATATCAAAACAAAGCTAATACTTAACATCTGGTTTTGGAACGGCTTGTCACCGTCCTTGCTGTGTTTCCACTCCTTTCCATTTTATGCACGTACCTGTTGACTTACTATGTTAAACCACGAGGCTTTCCCACTTTGTCTACCATCCCAGTCTGCACCTACATAGCGCTTACTAAAGAACCTGGCCTTTAAATAATTCCAACTATGCAATCATTGCAACACCGGTGACTATGCTATGCAGTAAAATTGAATAGTCTACCACAAATACTTCCCATGATTCTAATGGCACCTTGGTATATTTTTCCCGTAACAGAAAGGGAAGACATGGCCTCTGAATTCCATTGTCCCTTTAATAACAATGCCTCTTCTAAGCTTAGCTCTGATGAGCTTCGGCCCTGACTTCCATAAGAGATCTTTAACAAAGTCAGATGGCTGCATTTTACTGCTGTTCTGTATATATCGAGTGACTTATTTTGCACACACACACCTTTTTTGACGGTTTAGCGAGGCAGAAAATTCTAGGTTGGAATCACCGCTCCTGTGTTGTTCCTTGGCTTCCAAGTGGTTTTGGGAAAGTCCTGATGTGGTACTTACCCACATCAGGACATCCAGGATACCCTGTTTATCCATCCTGCTTCAGCTTAATTCAGTTAGCTCTGGTCTGTTTATTTTTACTTCAGTTTTACAGTAATGAATCTGATTAGCATTCGAGTGGCTCATCTTTCACAGTGCTCATGATCCTCAACTGGCTTCTCTGGAGATTCATCTCTTTTTAAGCACATCACTTTTTTGTATTGCTTGATAATTTCCTCCCAGCTCCTAGGCTGTTCCCCTACCTCTGCTTCATGAACCCTCACTGTGTTTACCTCTCTGCTCTCAAACTGGAAGTTTCTTGGAACTCCTTTCCCCACTGAATCTTTTCTCATGGTATCTCATTCCCAGCTTACAGCTATAATTGTCTTATTCTGATGACGTTACCAACCAGTCCCTGACATTTCCTCTTCCTGTATTACATCTACCCCACCTCCACCACGTTTCTTGTTTCGATTTGTTTGTTTCCAGTTTTTTTAATTTTACAGGTTTTCCTCACTCACATGGTTAACCTCAGCAGTCTTAGGATTTGAGTGTAGAAGCAGAAAAAATGAAAAGAATCATTTACCGAAGGGGCAGGTGACAAAGAGCTCTAAAGAGGACACAGTAGAACACAGGTGAGTAGAGGAAGGGAATAAACAGAGGGAGAATTTACTGGGGTCAAGGATGAGAAGAGGCTGAGGACAGATGACACTAAGGATGTTTAAAATTATTTAAAGACATTCAAAATCAAGTTAATAATCAGTTGGACAGAAGATTCATTAGCACAGCTCATTCCTGGCTTTATTGCAGGACTCTTGGGCCATGCTACTTCGGTATTTGGCTTCTGATATAAGTTTATATCTTCAGATGGCACCCTCTCACCCACACACACACTTTGGATTATTATGTCAGATATCTAGGGCTACTATAACCAACAAGATGCTGGCTTAAAACAACAGACACTTATTCTGCCATTGGTAATGAAGTCCAAAACCAGGGTGTCAGCAGGATTAGCTTCCCTGAAGGCTACAAAGGACAAGCTGTCCCCACCTCTCCTGGTATCTGAATGTGGCATGCATCCCTTGGCTTGAGGAATACAACAATCTGCACCTCCTCCAGAAGGCCTTCCTCCTGTGTATCTTTTTCTACTGTTCTTTTATGAAAACTCTTACTTTGGCATCTAATGCCTGCCTCAAGTCCAAGGTAATTAAGATTGTAATTGTATTTATCAACACATAAACATTCAATTTAGTCCAACACATTCATGGGTACTAGGAATCATCACTTAGATCTTTGAGTACGAATATTACTGACAATAATACCATAAGATAAATTTCTAATATTCTACCTGGTGAGGATGGACTTGGGCAAAGTAAGAATCTATTTATGGGCCAGTATTTGATATCACATAATATGTGGTACCACCTGCGGCCAGCAGTGCTGTTTTGTATTGGAACTAAGTATACTTTATAAGGTGAACAATCCTAGTGTTTATAACAAACTTGTGTCTTTAAAAGATAATGAATCCGTGGCACAGAGACCAAAATGACTCAGGTTTGTCCCATTGTTTTGAAACTCAAATGTTATCAATCTCTCTCTTATTGCATGCTTTAGGTTGTCTTCAATTTTTGTTCATTCTAAAGAATGCTGAAGTGCACAACTTTCCAAATCTGTCTGTATATACTTAGCTATTTCTTTAGAATAAATGACTGAAGGTAAAATGGATCAAAGCTTGGTAAATTCTGAAAATTTTCAGACCTGTAAAGGTGCCATACTGAACTATTAGATCATTTACAAGCTAAAGTAGTTACTATGATTGTTAAAGTTCACTAAATTAATGGGTAGAAATAATAAGCTTTTGGCTCACTTTTGCATTTTTGATTACTAGTAAGGGCAAAGTGTTTATAAGGTATACTGAACCAGAAAAACATTTCCACATGATGGAAACTCACTATTTCTTTTTTTAGCGTGTTGTAAATATTTCCCTACCTTGTGATTCAGTTATATGGCATTTTAAATATGAGACCTTAAAGTTGCTATACATTAAAAATATAGATAAGTGATAGATAGATACATACAGACATACATACAGACATTCTTTCAAGCCCTACCCATGTGTAAGTAGCTTCAAGCTAATTTAGGAAATTAAACCAGATACAGATTCCTCAGGGCAGACTTTACACAGCACTGGCTTTTGTTTCTACTCCCACCCCACTCACAATTTCCTGGCAACACAAGCAGAAAGGGTGAGGAAATGCATGCCCTTCAGAGAGACATGCACTATTGCCATTCACATGAGTTGGAGTGATTCCACTAGCCTGAATGAAGTTAAAGCCACCAGATTTGCGTGTTTTAATTTTAGTACTTCACATCAATGCACTTCTGAATTCTCAGTCACTTTCATCAAGATCAACCTTCAACTTGACATTGTGAGGTTGGAAAAGTGGGTACCGGATGCCCTCTGTATAAAAAGGAAACCAAGGTTCAAAATCAAGAACAATGGGGATAAGCAGGTGAAGCAACTCCAGGAAGGGAAGGGGAGTCAAGCTAGTTAGACAGGGTCCCTGCAGAAAGACACTCAGACATCTATGGGGCCTGGAGCAGGCGCCAGGCTGAGGAGCTTAGGTGCTAAGGATGGGAATCCCGGCTTAGAGAACCCCATGATTCTTTGTGCAGGTGGATTCTTAGAAATAAGGCCAAGAAAGTACCTTAATTTCTTGAGGTACCTTAGACTTGGTAAGCCTTAAGGCTTACCAAGAAAGCCCTAAGAAATAAGGCTCAGAGAAGCCTGTTTACGGTTCATCAAGGGCTGATTTAACTGTTGACCCACCCTCCTACAGGTTCAGTCTTTCCATAGAATGACTCTGAGTAGTAGAACCATGCTTTTCTTCCCACTGTCTATGTATACTAAATGGCAACTCAGAAATAGTCAAACAAAAGAACTGCATAGGAAGTGGGGTGGGCTGCTGGTTCCTTGTCAGTTTGTCTGTGTCTCTATTTTATCGCTCTTACACATACACATCCCCAAAATTAGCACAATAGAAAAACAGGAAAAAGTATGTGGTTCTGTTTTATAGAAGACTTTAAAACAAAATTTAAAAATAATGTCATTAAAAAGCAAAGCAATGATAATGTTTTTGCAAGCACACAGAAAAATAAGCACCTCTACTGCAAAGAAATGTCAATGAAGTACACTAAGGTGTCACTCTATGAGTCCATATCAGCACAAAAATAACTAATAATTTACTTGCTGCTTTATTCATTGGAGATGGAAAATGATATTTTAGACAATACTATAAAGAAAATTTAGGGTTAAGACTCAGTAATAAGTAAATTATAGAGAGAAAACACATGTATGGACAGTTTGCCAATTCTTTTTTGCTTTTTCTCATTTTCTCTAGAGCAAAAGGCTGAAGAATCTAATTAGCCAATTCATCTACCCATAAAATGTAATTCAAAACTTGCATTTAGCTGTCATAAAAGGTGTCTGTCCAGCTCAGTGAGGGAACGAGACTTTTTGCCACCTCTGAGCCTGAAGCAGCACTAGCCAGCACAGATTAAGGACATCAAACAAGTTTTGGGCTATAATAAAGAAAACTGGCATCTCTCTCGTTTAAACAAGAGAAAACTGAAGGAAGTTTCAAGATTTAAAACACTGGAACAGAAATAAGTTTAACTCGGACACATAACCCCTCCCACACACAACTGAAAAAATGTAATTTTTTGTTTTAAGAAATCACCTCAAAAATTTAATTGAGAGTACATCAAACTGGCTCTATGGGTAAAGGTGCCTGCCATACAAGCTTGTTGACTGACCAGAGTTCAATCACTGGAACCCATGGAAAGATGAAAGGAGAGAACCAACTCCAAAAAAATTGTCCTCTGGCTTCCATATGCACGCTGGTGTTGGTGTGTGTGTGTGTGTGTGTGTGTGTGTGTGTGTGTGTTTGTGCACATACAGACATTATACACACACTGAGAATAAGACTTTCTAAAATTTACTTATTTTACTTATGTGAGCACACTATAGCTGTCTTCAGACACACCAGAAGAGGGCATCGGATCCCATTACAGATGGTTGTGAGCCACCATGTGGGTGCTGAGAATTGAACTCAGGGCCTCTGGAAGAGCAGTCAGTGCTCTTAACCACTGAGCCATCTCTCCAGCCCCGAGTAATACATTTTTAATTTGATTTAATTCATATTATACCAACACTAAGTGAGCGTGATTACACGTATATTATCAATGTATTAGCATCTCCAAAAGGCACTTTTTCTTACATTCCTTCACTTCTTTGTTTGTTTCACATCCTGGCTGGTTTTATGTCAGCTTGACACAAGCTGAAGTCATATGAGACTGGGGAATCCCAACTGAGAAAAGGTCTCCAGAAGATCTGACTGTAAGTAGGCAAGTCTATATGGCATTTTCTTAATTAGTGATTGATGGGGGAGGGCCCTGCCTTCTGTGGGTAGGGAAACCCCTAGGCTGATTCTAAGTTTTATTTAAAAAAAAAAAAAAAAAAAAAAAAAACAACAAAAAACCAGGCTGAGCAAGCTACAAGAAGCAAGCCAGTAAGCAGCACCACTCCATGGCTTCTAAATTTACGTCTCCCTCTAGGTTCCTCTTCTGCTTGGGTTTTCTGCCTGCACTGCTTTCGATGATGATGATGATGATGATGATGATGATGATGATGATGATGATGATGATGAAGAAGAAGAAGAAGAACAACAACAACAACAACAACAACAACAACAACAACCATTATATAGAACTGTGAGTGAGATAAACCCTTCCCTTTTTGGTCATGGTGTCTCATCACAGCAACAACAACTCTAGCTAAGACATATGGACACATGCACACCATGGTGCATAGGTGGGAGTCACAGGACAACTTGTGGTAGTAGATTCTCTCTTCCATCGTGTGGGTTCTGGTGATTAAACTTAGGTCTTGGGGACTAGTAGCAAGCAACTTAACCTGCTGAACTATCCTGCTGGACCCCCAAAAAATACTTTTCAAAAAGGATTATTGATGTGTATGTGTGTGCCTCTGTGCATGTATGTGCACAAGCAGAGGATGATGAACCCCTGGGGATGGAGTTACAGTCCATTGCAAGCCTTCTGATGCGAGGGCTAGGAACTGAACTCAGGTCCTCTGTATGAGCAGGGCACTCTCTTAACAGCTAAGCCTCCTCTCCAGCCCCCCAACTCAGGCATATTTTTTTAAATTGTATGCATGCATGCTATGTGCATGTGAGTGGAGGTGCCCATGGACGCCACAGGTGTCAGATCCCCAGAGCCTGTGGTTACAGGTGGTGTGAGCCACCAGTGTGGCTGCTGAGAAACCGCACTGTACCTTTGGAAAAGCTGACAGTGTTCTTCACCACTGATTCATTTCTCCAGCCCCTCAAAGACATTTTAAAGGAAGGAAGAATTCAGAAAAGCAAGACAACAGCATGAGTAAGTTTTGGTTTGCCGCTTTCATTAAAAGCTGGTAGACAGATGTTTTAAATGATTCGCTGGTATGATTTTTGATAAGCTTTGCTACTTATCAGTGAATCCTGAGTTTAACATATAACTACACCCAGTACCCAAAAGATACCCACAGCGTCTGAGCAAACAACTCACACCACAGTCTAATGATACCTTCTGTTCCACCTTCAAAAACTGAGCCAGCTCCTCCACAGTCAGGTGGTCTTTCTTGTCGCTGTAGCTCAAGAGCAGCAAATAGAGGTCTCGTCTCAATGACATCATTTTGTAAAAAACGCAGAACTCTTCAAATGTCAAGGTCCCCTGATTCTCATCTGTGTCTGCTTCCTGAACAATGTATATGGGAGAAAGGTGAATCAAGAATAAGAAAGTAACATTCACTGTGGAAGGGCCAACACTTAAATCACAAAAATACATCTTTAAGCACACACGGAGTGGTATAAAAGTTATAGGCAATGAAGAAATTTTTAACAAATTAGAGTCAACTTTATACAAACCAATGTCTCTAGCTATAGCACATCTATAAATTAACAGAAAAACATCTTTGAGGCAGAACACTGAAATAATGTTTCTAAGCAGAAGAGTAAACGTATCAAAGTGAACAAATCTAATTCACGTCCCTACGATACTGTGGCTAGAGAGGTGGCTCAGCAGTTACCAACAAAGCATGGCGGCTCACATGCTAATTATAAGTCACCAATTATAAGTCCAGGTCCAGGGGATGCAATGCCCTCTCTGGCTTCCTTCAGGACTGCATAGACAGGGTGCCCCTTGCATGCATGCAGGCAAAACACAAATTAAAAAAATAAAAATAAAAATACTTACATCTGTATGACAGCCCTGCTTTCAATGCCAGAATCAGAATAAATTTACAAGCAAGCAAGCAGTAAATTGCTAAGAATACAGTTAAACCTTTAAAGTGAAACGTGAAGCCAAATGCATTAGAAATCTTGTTAGGAAGCAAGCCTGGCTTGCAATGGGCAGAAGGATGGCTAGCCAGATGCCTGCTTGGACTGCATAAAGAAAGCCTGTCTCAGAGATAACATAAAACAAAACAACAACAGCAACAACAAAGTTAGCAATTCAACTAAAAAGCTAAAAAGGAATTAAACCAAAGAAAACCAAGGAAACTAGAAACAAAATCAGAAAGCCTATCTTTAAAAGCGAGGAGATCGACAGCTGATCTTTGGGGAAACCAGTCAAAAAGATAACCTGAGCAGAACACATGGGGGACAAAGGGGGACGGAGCTTTAGTGCACACATAAACACTTGTCTCTCACTCACTCCAGAACTGTTACATCTTAGGAGATGTAATTCTTCCCCTACAACCATCTCCCTGATGCCTCATGGGTGGACTTGGGCTTCGGGCTCTTACAGCCACCAGAGCTGTGGTACCATTCAGCTTTCCTCTGGAGGGGAAGTCTGAACAGCTCCTGTTTACTTTACATGATTTGTGCCTAATAATTACTGCACAAGGGCTGTTCACTATGGATCGTGAGATAGGCTGAATTAATCATTAAAGTGCCAAGAAAGCATAATGAACAGCAAACCATTTATACAATCACCTTCATTGAAAGTGCACACAATCATAACCAAACAAAAACCGACAGGAAAGGAGTGGCATTTTTAAGTTCTGGGTTTTGGAAAAAACACTCAGCTGTTAAGTAGATTTAAATATACCCTTAAAAGTCAAAAAGCTCGTGAAAATTTTGCTTATTGTTCATGCTGGCTTCAGTGGCGCATAGGCTGAAACTGGAACAGTATAGAAGATTGGCATGGCCTCTGAGCAAAGATAACATGCAGATTAGTGTGAATCATTTCAAAGTTTTATGGAAATTTTTGCTTAATGATAACTTTAGGTTAAGAGCACACAAAAACATATTTAAACCTTGTATAGCTTCTATATGATGCCGGTGGTTCCTTCCTGTCATTTTAAATGAGGGCATACACTGGTTTTGATATATGTGGCCTATAAGGAAGAATCGTTGCATCTAAGAAATTGAGTATACTGGTCATTTTACTGTTACAACTTCAAATCAATGTGTTTAATCCTGCCAGGCATGATGACATTTACCCATCTTTAAATCAGCATTCAGGAGGCAGAGGCAAGCAATTCTATGTGAGTTCAAGACTAGCCTAGTCTAGATGGGTTCCAGGCCAGCCAGAGTTAAGTTGAGTGTGTGTGTGTGTGTGAGAGAGAGAGAGAAAATATCCCAAACCCTGAAAAATAACATCTTAATGCTTCTGGGTTTAAGAATTTCACACGAGCGTACTTATTCTGCATGGCAGCTTCTGAAGCTCTCATTCCCACGACAAGCCTTTCTTTGCAGATCCTTGCTAGACTGGGGACCCACATGGACTTACTTCACATATAGTGGCACACTTGTAATGTCACTTCTGGCTTAACACATTTTAAAATGTAAGAGCAGTGTCTCGTCACATATACAACGGCCTTACCATCTGAGAACAGGGGGCTGAGGCAGAAGAAGCTCTGCAGATTCTGAGCCAGCCTGGGCTACATAGTATGACCCTGTCTCGGCAGATACAGAATGATATGGAAGTAGAAGCGAAGCTACTTAGGGGCACAGGGTATAAGTGTGGGAGGGGTAAGAGAGGGGAAGAGGATCAACCACTCAAAGTATGCGTGATAATGTCGTGATGAAACCCGTAGCCGGTGCTAATTTAAAACCATAACTATTAAATAAATAAGGTCATCTAAATGATTTGCTCTGAGCCCATAAGACATAGGGCATAAACATTTTCTAATTTTCCCTGAATTTCACTCTTTATTTTCTCCTTTTTTCTCATATCATTCTTCCGTACAATGGAACCAAATACCCCAATGCACACCATCCCTAACATGAGCATCCCCTAAGCAGGACCATCTTAAACAGTCAGAGAAGAGATCCCGCCTCCGTCTTCCAGTCACTATTGGAACACATGGCCCCTGTTGTTTATGTCTTTACCACATTAAGAGCAGATCAGCAAGTGGTTAGGGAAAAAAGCCTCAAACATTAAACGTTTGTCCTTTTCATGCTTATCATGCGTCTAAGTTACTGACCTAGTCATGTAAAATGAAAAGTTTTTATAAAACATGGATTGTGCCTATCATATGATTTATCTCCAAATAGATGCCGTTTTTTAATTTATCTCTTCTTCATTACTAACAGGGTAATCTGGCCTTTGCCCAACACTGCTCACTTCCAAGCACAACCCAGCTGGAAGCTGCAGAGTAAGTTCCAGCCCAGCACCTCCTGCAAGGAGTGAGAGGAAAGAGCACCTTGTCTCACACACCAAGAGAGGGTTGAATTCTGACAGCAGCACTTCTGGGCCTCATGGGTTTTCAATCTTAAACTCTTCTGAAACGAAAGGGAGCTCTTGGGGCTTCTGACCGCGCTGTTTTTCTCCTGTTACTAGGTTTTTATTCTAACCCTTCAACCCTGTGGTAAGGAAATGAAGCATTTTCATCCTCTCAAAACGGCTTGATCAAGTTCACGCCACTGTTCAAGTGTCAGGAAAAATGCTTATAATTAATTGCTCTTGAAAACAGCAACAGCAAAGTATTCTAGGGAATGAAACAGGGTACTTGAGTTTATGAAAAATTTTCCCTTGATTGAGACATAATGTCTTTCTTTATCAAAGAAAAATAAAATAGTACAGAGCAGGTCATACCAGCTCCCAACAAAATAGTAGATTTTAATGTACCTAAGTAAATCAGTAATTACCGTGTTTGACAAAAGGCCAAGACAATTGTGAACACGTACCTGAAACATTTGCCTGACTTTTCTGCGGGGCAGATTGACATTTAGTTTATGCATCAGCTGGTGAATCTCTTCAATATTCAATAAGCCATCACCATTCTTATCGGCCTCCTCAAAGGTCTGCTTCACCCATGTGCAGAAAGGTCAAAGAAAAGTTTTCCTCAGAGTCAGAACTGCTCGGCCGTTGAATGTCACACGGACACTGCCAGCAACATGGAAACAGAAGACATGTTTTTGAGGAGACCCTGCAGTGCACAGGCTGTGAAGAGCCCATGGTGATGACAACAGAAGAGGGAAGATGGGGATATGTGTACGCATGGGTGGCACATGGGTCACAAAACCGGAGGTCACAAAAACAAGACTGCTGAAAGGTTTAATTCAGACACTCTAGTCATCCCAATACAAATTAAGTGTTAAAACTACCACTGGAAAGCACTGTGTTTCACCAGCTGTAAGGAGGCTGTCACCAGTTCCAGTTTCCCTGTAGAGGACAGCACCCTAGCTGCCACTGACAACACAGCACAAGCGTTTCTACACGACTTCATACACCATCTTTTTTCTCACACCCTGATCTCATCTCCATGATGTAGCCAGGTTAACCCAAATTTTGTTCCTACACAAGGGCTTAGAGGTCTTCTGCACCATTGCCACGTGTGTGAAGAGACAGCACGAGCAGGAGGAGCCTGGTCTTAATGCTCTACCTCTTGGCTCACCGACCTCACTAGGAGGAAATTTGAAATTTAACAAATCTAGGCTCTGTCTTCTCCTATGCCCTCTCCCTTAGTATGTCTTTGTTTTTATCGTCAGGATCTCAATTCTCTTTTCTGTGTCTTACTCTAATATTTAAAAACCCTAGACCATCTCGTTGAACCTCACTATTGCTAGGAAAAAGAGAAAGTTTTCAGTCAGAATAGGGAAGAGAATGAAGTCTCAACTCCACACTCTTCCAACCTGATCTAGCATCTCTGTTGCCTGCACATGAGGCCTATTTCTAGCCTGCGTTCCTGCTTTAGCAGTAAGTGTGGTAGTGCTCTGCCACCAATTACACACTTCCAATCATAGTCACTGAGCTCAGATGTGGGACTCAGATGACACAAAGCTGAGTTTAGATACAAAGGAGTCATACCATGTGCATGGAGACTTACAAGATCCTCAAATGAATGAGGAAATTAAGTGGGTGCATCAAAAATCCCAATTATCATAGAGCATTTTAATATAACATACTTTTAAGGATATATATGCATAGAATACAAAATTGAGCTTCAGTGTTTAAAAGGTATTGGAGAGGAAAGGAGTGAAAATAATGAGAGAAAGGAAGGAAGGCAGGAAGGGAGGGAGGGAGGAAGGGAGGGCGGGAGGAAGGAAGGGAGGGAGGAAGGGAGGGAGGGAGGAAGGAAGGAAGGGAGGGAGGGAGGGAGGAAGGAAGATAGATAATCAAAGTCAGAGAAGTGGCAAGGCTGGAGAGAAGGTTCAGCAGTTAAGAATGCTGGCTGCTCTTCCAAGCAACCTGAGTTCAATTCCCAGCACCCACACAAAGACTGACAACCATCCTAACTCCAGCTCCAGGGGCTCAAATGCCTTCTTCTAGAATGCATAGGTAATATGCACAGACACACATGCAGGAAAAAAACCACCCCCCACACACAAAATAAGTAAAAATTACAATTTAAAAAAAGAAAAGAATAAGTGGAGAACTTGGGAGGCAGAGGCAGGTGGATTTCTGAGTTCGAGGCCAGCCTGATCTACAGAGTGAGTTCCAGGACAGCCAGGGCTACACAGAGAAACCCTGTCTCAAAAAAACAAAAAATAAAAAAAATAAATAAAAAAAAAAAAAGAAGTGACTCACAGCAGAAGGTCAATGGATAAATAATATCACTGTATCAAACAGGCGACAGTCCTAAAAGATGTTTTACTCCTAGCTCAATCATCAACCAACTTTCCAGTGATTACAAACTATACTTACATTTCCTCTGTGAGTCAAATTCTGGCTAAGGAAGGTTAATGCCTTAGAAGTAAGAATCATATTGTGTGAATGAATGATGAATGAATAAATGAATGAATGAGCAAACAAATGAATGAACACAAGGAATCCATTAACTTACACAATGTATACATGCTAGTTACTGCAAAGTTACAAAGTATCAACAGACAGAAAGGCACAATCTGCTTTCCTTCCAGAGAAGCTTTACAACAAAATCAACACAAGCTTTCCACTGTTTCTTATAAAGCTCACTGCATGTTTTACCTAGAGGCTAAAGGGAGAACAGAGCTAGACAAAAATTACACAAAGAATTCAAAGGATGATCAGTTGCTAGTAAGGATTTTTTTCCTGTTTTCTGTACACACAGCACACATGTCTCCCCCGGAGCTCCATCCTTTTTGATTGGACACTCCTCTGACCACAACATACTCAGCCGTACGACAAAGGAGTAAATGAATCCAACGATAGCAGTATTTCCATCTTTTTGTTTTACAGCGATCTACCAAACTCTTAGGAAGAGACAAGGGACATCCAATCCTCAGCATGAGCACATACTGCAGATACAAGCTCATTAGGCTGGAGGCTGAGCTTCAGAGCTTCAGACCTGTCCATAGCTTGCTTTGACAACTGCTTTAGAGGACAGGAATTGACGAGGCACAACCAGAATGGGCCGGAACAAGAAACAAACACTGGTTCTGATTCTACTGATGACACAGCCCCATTACAGTGGTTCACCGGTGTCACTTCTCAGTGCCCCTGTATCTTCTTCTCCAGCATAAGGAAATACAAGCTCACCCATAATTTCAACATTCTACAAAAGGAAAACTCATTACTTCCAGGAAGAGTGCATGTAGAAAAGCAGCAGAAAGTTTCCTGTATAAAGCTGTGCTTTATGACCAAGATATCAGTGCCCAGAAAACCCCTGGACTGATGATTCATTACCACACATGGTATTATGAAGAACAAGTCATCCTACAAGAAAAAACTCAGAAGAAAAAGAAAATAAATGCTATGGTTGGTGTTTTCCTTAACAAAACCATAGGAGATCGTAATTACATCATATTCTTTCACATCATGGTTTCAGCGGGCAGCCTTTCTGGGAAATGGCTGACACTCAATCTTTTGCTCCTTGCAGACAACTCATCTCAGGCACAGCTGCTCATGGGGCAGCAGCCTGAAGAGCAAGACCCGCAGGACTATGCACAGCTCTGGTCCAGAAACACTCTGCTTGTGCACAACGAAGCTCAAATCGTAAATAAAAATCATTCTTTTAACATTTTCAACCACTTCAACTCATTCTTAGCTCATGATCCTAGACAAACTCAGGAGGTGAGCTGCGGTTCCCCTGCGTTGTAACTTACAGCACATGTAAGGGGTCACCTTCAAGTGACAACTTCCTTCAGTGTCAGGACAGGGTGAGTGGAGAGAGAAACAGGGAATGGGCTGATGGAAATGCTGAGGTCATACACCAGCACCATTATCTCTGCATGGGGTAGGGTGCTGAGATTTCAGAGTTCATCTACCCGAAGAAAGCAGGAAGAAATCTGCCAGCCTCCCCGGACTGCAGCAGCAAGCAGCCTATTAGGGAAGTGCTCACTTTGTGAGTCTGTCAATTCCATTACGCTCCATCCCCTCCAGTGAGCAGGCACCAGCATTACCAGCACTGCCATCCTATAGACACAGACAAAAGGGTAGAATCCATCCAAATCTGTGCAGTACCTGGCCCACCATGCCGCAAAGATAACTCAGTTCACACCTTACGTGGATGGATTTTCTCCTTTAGCCAGTTAAGATTCGTTATAATTATCTATTTATGAGCGTTTAAGTCCTAAGTGAAGTCTAATCATGAATAGTCTACATTCTTTCTCCTTGATTAATTAAACATATGTCCAATCGAGAATGTCAGTCTGGAACTGGAGATATGACTGGATGGGTAAAGTCCTTGCTGTCAACCTTTGATGACCTCACTCCTATCCCTGGAACCCTCATAGCAGCAGAGAAGTAATTCCTTCATGTTGTCCCCTGACTGCTTACGCATGTACCCTTGGTATGAACATGCAGAGTCATGTGTGCACCCACACACACACACACACAAGAAAATTTTTAAAAATTGTTAATGGCAATATAATGTTGTACCACTTAAAACTGTCAATTCTGAGAAACGGTGTCCTGGTGCAACCCACTTTTCACTGTTTTTCTTACTACTAATTTCTTCTTTACTCTTCCTTGCCATACTGGCGCAGACACCAACTGACTCTAAGTTTCTTATAAAATTGCTCTCCTGGGCAGTTTAGGTGTGCTTCCTGCCCAGATGACCTGCTTCCAGAATATGAAATTCCTTAGGCACCACACTAATTAAAATACAAATACTTTCAAGCAACAGAACACATAAATGCATCAAGTTTAAAGAAAACAGAAAGCAAAGCAAAACAACAACCACCACAAGATCCCACTGACCAAAAAAGCAAGGAGAGGATCCTGCCATCTGTGCCCACCTCTTATCTGTCTATGTCAAGGATGACTACAGGGTAAAGGCTCTGAGATACTCAAGTAGGTCCTAATCAACAGGGTGAAGACTGCAGCTTCTGGAATTGACTGTTCCCTGTGACCCTTCCTTTTCCTTGTTTCATACAGAGCTTTGACTATGTGAATGCATCCAGGAATCATACGGTCTAATGGTGGTCAGCCACTAAGGCAAGAGAGGTGACTGCCGACTTAATGCAGCCATCCTCAGAGTGCATTGCTGAGGATCTCTGAAGAAAGATCCAAGTTTCCCATCCTATCTGTGTGAGGCTGGGTTTTCTTTCATTTATTAAAGTGAGTACAAAATGGACATGGAAATTCATGTGCTTTCTTACATCTGACAATGTAGAGACATGTAACGTAATGAAGCAGAAGGATCCTTCGAGTTTTTGCTGCTTTGCTTTGAAAAATAAAGTCATCCTACATGACTTTACATGTAGTAAAATTTACTATGATTTTAAGCAAATTGACTTTTGGTTAGTACTCTGATTTAGTTTCTAATATGACAAATATCAAAAAATACACCTCATGTTAGCATAGCTTCATGGTAGTCTTTAAGCGGGGATGGACCTAAATGGGAACTCTGCCCAACGATGAGTGTTATCTCTGGAAGGGTTCTAGACAGCATTTTTCCCTTTTTTCTTCTTTCTCTCATTTTTAAGGTAAGACACTTTTCCCCTGGGCAGGACTGAGATTGACACTGCCACCTGAAGATGCTATACCTCCTTTGACCAAGAAGTTGCCAGCCAGCTGAAGGACCAAGCCATGTAGGAGCATGTTAGGGATGTGGAGCTGGGTCATTGATGACATCACTAAACCACTGAATTAACCCTATCCTGGAAATGTCCATCTTAGGGCTCTCACTTGTGAGAAAGCACATCTTTACCAAGAGCACCATCAACACGACTTTTGATGCCTGTACCAGAAAGTGTTCCCACTATTCAATATTGTTGCTCACTTGGGTTTTTCTGGTTTCTTGTTTCACCAAATGTCAAGCCAACAGACCAAGGCAGAGATGTTTTTAACTCATTCAATAATCCCACTTGTTATGAATAGAAATGAAACCTGTGGCTCATCAGCTTAGCCTTCATACTGTTGAAATCTCCTCCTGGGCTGACTGTACCCTTTATTTCAACAATAGCCTGTGTGTAGATCTATATAATTAATGAGTATGAATTTCTCCTCACTTCTGCATATAATGATGATTATGGTGGTTTGTAATGGTGGTTGTTGGTAGTGGTGGTGATGGTAATGGTGGTGGTGGTGGCAGCGGAGTGGTGGCGGCAAGGAGGACAATGACATTTTCTCTTACAAAGACAGGGACACAGGTATTTTAAGAGCATTGAAGGCATTAAGAAGGAAGACAGACCTGGACTAGCCAAATACCCTCACTTTAAAGGCAAGGAAATTGAGGTCACAAGGACCACAGCACATGACCAACTGTACCCAGCAGGAAGGCTCCACTCTGGTTTCAGAAGAGAAAGTCGAAAGATTGTGAAACAATGTTTTCCAGATATGACAGGGACATTACACACATGGATTCACAATGGCTATGACTGAATGCACAAGTCTAATACAAGATAAAGCAGCCAATATGCAGGCACAAGTGGGGAAGGACTCACAAAGTCCCACCCTGAACTGAAGAGCTATTGGCAAGTGATTGCTATGAGAGGAGAGAGAGTTAGATTTCTTCAGATGTGGCCCTGAGAAGTCACACATGTGCCAGTGGAGAGCCTTACACCAGAGTACTTAGTGGAATCACCAAATGGGCTCAGTGGATTTAAAAAAGTGTTCATGATGTTTGCAGACAGAATAGAGGAGGATAGAGGGAAAGATTGAATCAAAACACATGCTCATGTATGAGATTTTCAAACAGTAAATGTACAAAACATAGTGTTTACATTTAAAAAGAAAGGGGTGGATTACATAAAGACTCTCATTTCTCACTCACTGTGTAGAGGGTAAGTCTATATAGTGAAATCCCTTCCTCCATAGTGTTAACCATTTGGTGCCTATGCTGTAAGTTCAAAAGGAGAAAAAAGCTGAGAGATTCTTGGTGTACATGACATAATTAGAGCCCAAAAGTATTTGCTAAATTAACCCAATTTATGTCATGTCAGAATTTCTAATAATCCAAACTAATGCTCCACTATAAAAATGCAATCATGTCCAATAGGGACTTCTCTGATGGTAGAGCTACATTCAGTTTCTTCAGAATTCTGCTCCTGAGTTCACACATGTTTATGTCTCAATGGTTTTATTTATTCATGCCCTGGGAATGAGAGCAAAAAGGACAGAGGACATTTTAAGAGACAGAAAATCAGACATCAAGGAGACACGCTTCAGACCTCACAATTATGGGAAGAAGCAAAGTGCTTTCTGATCATCACTTTGTAGACATAAACACATATACAAGCACAAGTGCGCATGCACACCCACACTCACACATACGTACATACTTGCCCACTTGGGCACACACAAGCAACTCAAGCATGAAGTTCTAGAAAGGATATTGGTCATGGGTCCTCTGCCTCTTGGCAAGGGAGTCTTCATCACTGATGCCAGCCATCAGATACTTGAGGCCCGTGATCCAGGTGCGTGCCTCCTCTGGGTTGGAGGTAATGAGGTCCAGGGACTCCATGTGGTTGCCATGGTAGATGGTGAAGCAGCAGCTGGGGTCAAAGTTCCCCTCAGCCTGTCTGTGGAATATTTCAGACTGCCTGCCCTCAGTGACTTTGTAGATCGAGTCAATAAGTACTGTAACAGAAGTGAGACATACAGTTATATGGCACGTTAAGACATTTATTGGTAATGATTAAGAAACAAAAAATACAGAATTATTTAAAACATTTTAAAAAGAAAAAAAGGAGATTGTCTGAAAGCAGTGCTTTTAAGACCCAATTTACAAAACTGGTCTCAAAAGAAAATTCCTAACAATTTACCCCTTGGGGCATTCTTGACAATGTCTTCCCAAGGCAATCATTCTTATATCATGCTGGGATTTATAGAAAAGAAATAGAAGTGCCTATCAGGGCAAGAAGACTGGTAGAAAAAGGTGGCTAATAAATATTTCAAATTCATTTACATATTCACGTAGGGAAATGTGCATAAAACTTAGAATTGAATGTTGTTTTGGAAAATATTTAAGATGGTTAGAAAATCAATAGGAAGTGACTCACAGGGGAAATATCGGGCAGCTCGGCTTGGAAAAGTGTGAAGGAACAAGGTGGCTCCCAGGAGGAGGGGGCAAGATAGACAGAAACACTGGGTCCACTGCAAGGATACTGGCCTAAAATGCTCAGGAGGCAGAAGGATGGGAGATGAAGCTGAAGAGATAGACAAAGGCTAGGTCTCAGAGAGGCTGAGATACAGGCAGAGAATCGTATTATTCAGGAAACCTAGCAGAAAGACACTTAAGGATTACACCAGAGAAGTACTATTTATTGTCCATGTTGCGTGTGTGTTTTAAAGAAAGAATCTGAAATGTCCCATATTCTCCTGATTGCCTTCTACCCTACACCTCGCTCTGCCTCAAGGTCCTAGTTGTACTTTGGTATCAAGTCACTCTCTGCATGACTCACTAGGAAATCAGCTGATGTTCAGCCCCAGGAAAAGTCCTGGCAGATAAAAGCTACTGGAGGAGGAGGAGGAAGAGAAGGAGAAGGAAAAGGAGGTGGAAGAAGAGGAGGAGGAGGAGGAAGAAGAGGAGGGAGAGGAGGAGAGGAGGAGGAGGAGCAAGATGGGTCCCTATCTACTTCTACATTGTTACTGTGTGGCTCAGAGAAGCTGAGCTCATGTTACCATGGATTGCAATGTCAGCACCAAGGACAGAGCCGAGTGCAATGCAGGGAACAGAATCAGAAACAAATGGTTGCATGCTTGGTCCAGAGTCTCTTGTTAAAGAGGCTTATATACTTATTTATAATGTAAGATTATACTTTACATAAAGCCTTCTGTTTATTATGAAGACAGAAAAGCCTAGTAAAAATGAAGGTGGGTTAGAAAGTTCCGTGACAGGCTACTAGAAAAGCAGAAAGATTCTCAACCAATGACGTTAACGTGAAACAGGAAGGAATGAGCTGAGAGCTACTACAGGGGATTCACCATGAACTTGGTGCTAAATCCAGGTGTGTGTAATAGTTACCGTGCCAGCATGCTTGATTAAGAGATACACAGATACAAGGCACAACATCGTTGCTGAGTATGTCTAGAAGAGTATGAAAGAAATTGGTATTTGAACAAATGGTCTGAATAAGGAAGATTCACAGTCACCCAATGGGAATGTGGAGCATCCAATTAGGAAAAGCTAAGATAGAACAAAAGGCCAGAAGATAAAAGTAAATTTTCTCCCTCCTGGAGCTTGGACACTCATCTCCTTCTGCCCAATGATATCAAACCTTCGTGGTCCTGAGCCCTTGAACTATGAGATTTGAATGTACAGCACTGAGGAAGATCAGGCCTTTAGCCTAGAACTGAGAGTCACATGATCTTCTCCCCTGGCTGCAAGCCCTGAGACTTGGACGGAGCCATGCCATTGATTTCTGTTGTTCTGCACATATACCATGGCAGTGCTTAAACTGTGTAAACACATGAGTCATTTCTCCTAATAAATCTCATCTGCCTATGTCTACCCAAGTAGCTATCCACCTACTAGCTCTGTTTCTCTAGAGTAATCCTGACAATACAGGTGGTACAGATGGGAGAAGGAAACTTTAACCCTTTTAACACTGCTGTTAAAGTCAGTTGACTGCTTGGAGAATCCAACAGCCTTTATGTCCTTTTGGATTTATAATATCCTCTACATTTTACAGAAAAAAGGTCTCAAGCTGTGAAACCTAAAATCCCAATTAAAAATAAATCACGAGATATCTCAAACATAGGGGAAATATTAGCATTTTAGCATTTATGGACATGGATGCCTTCATGGATTTCCATTCCCTAAGGATCATTGCCATTTATTGTTTTATAATCAATGTAAAAGTATGACAGTTCCACAAATATGAAGCTTCCACAGAGCCTGCTTAGCATTTCCCATGTATTTCCATGAAAAACTATTCTGTCAATCAAAGCAAAGAATTCAAAGTTTGATTTTACTTTTTGCCTTCTCACTCTTCCGAGATGGTCGCCATCGGAGGCGGGTCCGGTGCTCATCCAGGTAAAAGAGGCGAACAAGCCCTTTGCTGCCACGCTTCAGTTTGATCATCTGTGTTCCGGACTGCATTACACTCATGCATCTTTCAACTGCAAAAGATCAGAGCACATTCAGCTGCAGCTGCACACAATGCAAGTACATGCTGACATGCAGACCTTACCGTCAAAAGAAGTACTGATTCATCCCAAGACCCCAAGAATCAGACGACACATTTGGTAGAGGTAACCTGAAAACAGACTTGTTAAGGAGTAGATTCTATTCCTTATTCTATTTGTTAAGCTTAAGCCAATAAAAATCTTTATCATAAAAGTAAATTTTTTGGTGTTTGGGGGCATGCATGTCCCTCATTGTAACCTAGGTCATCCCGGGAATCCTTGTGTAGCTCATTGTGTCCTTAGACTCACCACAACCCTCTTGCTTAAGTCTCCAAAGGGCTATAATTACACAGATGAGCAATCACAGTAGGCTTGGGTAATAATTATGGTTGATGCTGACATTTTCAGTGCAAGGGCCTCATGCACATTAAGTGAACATTCCACCACTGAGATAAAACCTGGGCTCTTTCAAAAATAAATTCTATTTTCGGATAAATAACTTATTGCTCTTGCACAAATCTATCTTTTGTTGGTCGTCTGTCTGTCTAAGACTAATAATGGATTGGTGGTTAGATTTATATTTCTAAAGATAGTTTTCAAACATGAAATCATGTGAGTTTTTATACAACCAACTATATAAACCACCCACTAAGATGCTCTAAAATGCAACCAAAAGTAACAAGACTACACAAGGCCAGTTATTGATGTTGGATGAAGAATCCATGTGCGTTCGTGTTATTTTTTATGTGTTTGGTAAGTTGAATCCATGTTTTATGTAATCAAGAAACAAGTTTTCACAATTGTTGCTTCATGGGAGTTGCTGAGATCTTTCAATCTGGAGGAATAACTTAATTTAGGCAATAGTCTAATCACTTACTGTCTACCTTCAAGCTTTCATTTACACCAAGTGTGTCTTGAGATCAATTCTCCTGGAAGTAGACATCTGCCCATTGACCCATTTCCCCGGGTTCAGTAAAGCTGTCTGATTTTCCTTTAGAAATACTCCTCATTTTTGTCCATCCCCCGTCAAGGAACCAGAATCTAACTTAAGCTTAGAACAAATGGACTTTCTCTGAAGCAACTTGAACCTCAAGTGGATGATTGAGTAAACTGGCTTGGGTCATTTGGGACAATAGAGCTCTCCCCTAGAGGTCACAGCTGTCACATTTCTTGTACTAAAAATGACAAGGGACTACATCATCTCCTGACTTCTGCAAATTTTCCAATATTCTTCAAAATATTCCTTTACATTTTATCATCCAGAAACAGGGTACTTGACATATCTAGTTGAGTGCTTGCCTTGTCAAACAGATGCTGTGAGAAGCAGATTGTTTTAAATGATTGAAAAAAAAAAAAAACCTTCAACAATGTCAAACCTGGACTCTTCTCTCTGGGTAGAGAGCAGTCTTTACTTGGAAAAATGATCTGATTCAGTAGCTTAGACTGCATGTGCAGGATACCCATTCAAGGTAACTTTAACACAGCCACCTTAATCTTGAGGAATCGAGAAAGAATTACATAAAATTGTAGTTGGGGAATTTGATGGTGGGAGGAGATGAATTAATAAAAATATTGCTTAAGAAAGCTAGACATGGAAATATATCTCAGTAATATAGGGTACACAGGAGCCTAAATTTGATCCTCAAAGAGAACTGAGTAGGGGGAGAAGATGAGAAAGAAAAGGGAAAAAACTCACAGAAACTTAAACTGCAAGCCATAAAGCAAAACACAAGGCTTGAGGTTTGGACTCACAGAAGTCAGTTAAGTCTACATGCCATCAAATACCATCCATTGTAGCAATGAAAGCTAAGAAACTGTTTTGTTTTGTTTGATTTGCTAAAACAAATTTTATTTCTAGAATTTAACCGGGCATTGTACACATTGTGTGACCTGGGTTTATATTTTAGCCCTCGAGCAGAATGCTATTCTTCTCTATAAGGAGCCAGTTCTGTTCAAGACCCATTATCAACAGACACGCAAGTTGCAACATGAATATCATATCTGGCATCTGAAGATACACTTACACTTAAGTTAAATATTTTATAGAAATATTAAAAATTCAAGTCACACAAAACAAAACCTATTAAAAGTTTTAATAGCATTTCTGTACCCTCCTGAATGAAAACTAGGAAATGCAATGAAATCTGTCCTGATAAAATAATTCACTTATTTAGCAAGTTACCTAATTGTAGCAGTCTAGCAGCCCCGAAATCTAATGTTCTTTTATGATGAGGATTATCAGCAGCCAATGCTGCTGCCTCCCAAGGATAGCCATCTTTGGTAATTTGTTCAATAGTGTGTTGCAGCAAATACCTTGCTTATTTGTATGCAATGATTTGGTAATATTTTTCAATGTGTGTGTGTGTGTGTGTGTGTGTGTGTGTGTGTGTTGTTCTGGCTGTAGTAATGCACCATAAAGATACATCAAAGTGAAAAATGGTGAAACCTGCCAAAAGAAGGCAGCATGATGACATTTCAGGGAGAAGAAAATATTTACAAATCACTGGAACTTGTAACATCAGCTTTTGATTTGGAAAAGTAGACACACTCCAGCTTAACCTGGTGAAACTGTCTTAGTCTTGTGGATTTCAGCAAGGACGTGAAGATAGGTATTGGCTGAAAGAGTCACATTTTGGCTCATGTTCTGGAGGTTTTCTGTTAATTTGGTCAGGTGACTATGGCAGTGAGGACAGAAGGGGCCAGATGGTGGAAGGGAAGGTTCTGAAGCAACCTCTGGCCTTGGCTGTAGAGAGAGTGGTGTATCCATGATGGGGAATGCTTTTAGCATGCCAGGAATCGGAGACTGGGACTCCTGCATTTTAACTCAGTTCACGCATTGATCACTTCACACCAGGAATTAAAGGGACAGAGAAGTGAGCCTTTGAAAGAATCAAGACAATGCCAACAAATCAAACCAACCAACACAGCCTGAGGAGAGCCTCTGAGAAGTTCCCTGACAGCAGTGACACTGGTCACAGATGGTGCCCACACACAGAGGCTCCCAGAGCAAACTCCTGTCCTGAGCACAGGGCTGTCATGAGATATCTTTAGCATAGGCAGAAGAGGCTTTTGCTTCAAGACATTCAAATTTTCACCATTACAAAACACTGAGGAAGATATTTGTTAGTGCTATTTAGATCCATGGATAAGAACATTGATGGCCTCTGCTCAAAGATGGATTGCAGCATAGCTCTGAAGCCTAGTAATTGTGTAACTTCAGTACAGCGTTCCTATGCCTCCTGCCCTGTATGATGTAGAATCCTAACATTTACCTCTCAAATTAGGATGAGGGTCAAATGAGCAGCACTGAAAACATGGCCTGGCACACTGTAAATGCAATAAATGGAAACCTTCACTTGAAGTGTGGATGTTTCCTGTCTTAACCTTCAACTTGAGGGCGTAAGGGGACGGGGCCTTTAAGAGGCCGTTGGGCAGATAAGGTCTTAGGAGTGATGAAATTTGTGTTCTCCAGAGAAGAGTGCTTTCTCTTTCTCCAGCCCCACCCTCCTCACCACCCTTTCCTTTTTTCTTGGCCATAAAAGGAGACAATGATAAGGAATGAGCCTTGTGGCAAGCCAGGAAAAGAACCCGGCTTCGTGGCTAATTTCCTGTGTGGAAACAGTTCTTTGCTATAGAGAGGCTTGTAAGTTAAGGTAACTTACTAGACCCACAAGCGATTTCTCCCCAAGTAGTAAATACTGCAGATAATCATGGTGAAGGAAGATTTCACTGGAGTGCCTGCATGATGTTCTGAAAGAGCCAGGGATAAGTGCATTTCTGAGTCCTCAGCTGTGCTGGGTGGCCTTTTCAGTGAATCAGCCACCTTTGAGGCATTAATGCTCCTGAAAGTAACCCCAGTAACTGCTAGAGTTGGTTGAAACTGGTTCATTGGTCTGTGTCAGTGCCCTATCTGGGATGGACAGATGTCTGTTCACGTCTCCCAAGAAAAAGGCAGACAAAATCTCACTAAAAGCTTATCAGTTCATCTTAGGTTTTGCAGCCCCAACACTGTAAGAAATGAGTATCTGTGGTTTAAGTCACTTAGTCTCTGACATTTTGTTATAGTCTCTGAGCCAAGGCATAAGCAGCTATCTTTAAAATCTTTGAACATGAAGGTCAAGTAGGAATTAAAACAGCAATACTGTGCAAGCCATAGAAAAGTAGAGTGGGCTGGACTGGAGAGAAGAGTGGTCTTAGACAGCATCAGTGAAGACTAAGGGGCAGGAAAGGTTACGACTATCCAACCTTTGGCAGAGTAACTCACTCAAAAGACAAGCGATCGATAAGGTCCTCTGCATGCTAACCATGACTAGGCTGTGGGATCTGGGATGGTTGTAGACTGAGCTTTTTGATTCACAGGCAACAATCATCAGCTATTTCTGAGCAGATGATTAGCCAGACTCAGACATAATTCAATTCAGAAGTCTGTCTCTTTGGAGATAGAAAATACATTGTTTAAACCAAAGTGAAAGTTTAATTTAATTTAATTACAGAACCGTCCTCACACCTGAGAGTGAGGACTGCCTGTGCATCTGAATCAGTGTCTACTGTCTTCATACCACTTACTTGCTATTGTTTAGATAAGTTACACACACACACACACACACACACACACACCCTGAAGAAGGGTGGAAAGGGCTCATGTGTTAAAGCCTTGGCTGACAATCTCAAGCAGTTAGTGGGTGGGGGTAGGGCTAGTGGAACCTATGAGAGGAGGGGCCTTGCAGGTCATTGAGGACTTGCCCCTGAAGAGGGATGTAGGTCCCCATCTCTTCCTTTGCACTGCATCTGTTGTAATGTGTGCAGTTTTTCCCTGCTGCACCTGCCTGCCATGATGTGCTGTCTTGCCCCAGGCCCAAAAATAAATGAGCCAACCAAGCATGGCGTGAAACCCCTAAAACACGAGTTAAGATAACCCCCTACCTTTTGAGAAGGTTCATCTCTGGCACTCACTACTGCAACATAAAGCTAACACACTTCCGCTTCTTTCCCTCTCCCTCTCTGTCCTGAAAGGGGATTGCCTAGGCTGTGCCACCTCTACTCTTCAGCAGGAACAGCACAAGGCTTTAAGAGCAGGTTCAGTCACTTCATTTCACAGATGTTCCCGTCCCCTTAGCAAGTATCACCCAGATAACCCCAACATTTTGGAAAATTGAATTCAGTCACTCAATAAGGGGCTGAATTGGCACAATATATTGAATGTTCATTTAACTTCACATTTATCTACCTACTCAGCCTTTGGTATCCCATGAGCTAAGACCTCAAGTCATCTGCTGCAGTGGACATACACATGTGATCACAAGATAGTTGGATGTAAGAGTCTGAATAGCAGACCACCTAAATTGCTTGTGTATCTGCTTCCTGCTGCCTTTCTAATTGTTCCCTAGCACCAGAAAAGTGACTTAAAATTGAATGGAAGGAACAGTCCAGACGAGTCTTAAGAGGCATGGAGTCCACCTCTCTTTCCCTGAAACCTGACAGCATACAACCATTTGCAGGTGCAAAGCTAAGCAAATAAGGAGCACTCAGTCATTACTTGTAACACATTGTAGTTAGTAAAAGTAACCAATGATGAATACAAAATACTCCCCCAGTCTTATCAAAATGACTTATTTGTCAGCATAAGCCAATCTTCATGTTCTGCTTTTAGTACAGATGGGCACCACAGTTACTCCCCACCATAGGAAAGGATGATGTAAACCCCATTTGTCTCCATTTAAGGACCAGACCTGATTTCGAAGGAAAAAAAAGGTCGAAAGGCACCAGCTCCAGGAACAGACTATAAAATCCAGAAACAAGGTCATAAAACCTCCACCCAAAGAACAGCCTGGGGATAACCACAAAAAATGGGAGATATCTTATCTCAGGATGGGCCAACTGTGCTGGACAGCCCTATCTCATCCTATGGTTAAACGTTCATGACATAGAAATGCAGACCACTGACTACCCCCTAGAACTCACCAATAAAATTTTAGATCACCTAATCCTTCTAGAGAGTTCTCCAAATTCCCCATAAGAAGGCCTGTGCCCCTGTGTCTGGGGTCCTCATTTTGGAGAATGGTTGATCCCTGCTGGTTGGTTGTTTCTGCAGAGTAAGTGCTTTTTGTCTGTGCATACTATCTGAGTCTGGGGTCTTCCATCAGCAATTTTTGAACTCTTACACGTGAAAGTCAGCCTCCACTCATGCTAGATTGGAAGAGGACTGAAAGTGGGTTTAAAAAACTTCACTGGTGCAGAAAAGAAGGCTAAGAGGTTCAGAGCACTTGCTGCTTTCTCTTCCAAAGGACCTAAATTTCAGTCCCAGCACTCATGTCAGGCAGCTCAGATCTGCCCATAACTCCAGTGCCAAGAGACCTAATACCTTTCTCTGGTCTCTGAAGGCACAGGAACACATGTGGCACACACACACACACACACACTCATGCACAAGTGCACACACACATACAGGCACAGGCACATATGCATGTGCACAGGCACACACACACAAACATACATACACGCATGCATACATACAAACAAACAAAATATATCTTAGAGAGAGAGAGGAAGGAAAGAGGGGAGTGGGAGAAGTGAGGAGAGAGAGAGAGGGGAGAGAGAGAGAGAAAGAGAGAGAGATCCACAAAGGGAAGGAAAGAGAAAGAAAACAAAGGCTTTACTGAAGGTAAACAATGGCTTCAGCCTCACTACTTCCACTGCTGGAGATTCTCCACAAATGGATGAAAATTGAGAATATAAATTGAGGACACTAACAATGTATGCAAAAATCTCTTTGATCCTACAGAGTAGCGTTTTAGTATGTTTAGAAAACAAATTTGCCTGACTACAATCCAGGAACATGTAAGGATATTGAAAGAGAAATGCCCAGGGCCCTTTTGCACCAAGCACACTGTTTTTATCTGCTAACCTCCACAAGCATAAATGTCCTCTTCCGGTTGAAATTGTGGTTGTTAAGCCATTTGGCCTTCAGCTTTTGCATTTGTATCATAAAGCAGCTTTCCATGTTTCTACAGACTTTACAATTTCCATCTTAATGGCTGCCTACCAGTTGCATAAATATTTAAAGAGCAGAACATATGCGTGGAGGACTATCTTAACTTATTACATAATTAAGAGTTTGAAAACTCATCACAAAGTCTCAGCTATAAAATGAAAAGCATAATAACCTTTTAAAGCATTAAATAAATCCTTGATGGAACAATTAGCTTAAAATATAGAAAATTTCCCTACAGGTTATTAGCTCTCCAAATCCCACAGCAGAAGATGTTATATATACATGTAGATAAAGAAAGAAAGAAATACTACTTCTAGCCAGGTGTGGCAGTGCGTGCCTATAAGTCCAGCAATTAGGAGATAGAGAAACTTTGAGTTTGAGACCAGCTTGGGCCTCATAGTTAAAACTCTGTCTTGAACAACAATATTCTACCTGTGTCTATATCAGGTCCCTCCCTCTGAATTAGAGACATTCCTGGAAGAGGAAATGGGAAAACTGTAAGAGCCAAAGTATGTAGGATCATGTCGAGGCTATAATGTTTAGCAGACACAACATAGCAATTAAACACGTAAACTCACAGCGATCATGAAACTATGCACAAAACCTGCACAAGCTCAAGCCAGACAAAATCCCAAGAGAGGGAGCATCAAAATTCCCACCTGTAGCTGAAGTGGACAGTTGGCATTTGGTAGCTGCCAGGAAAGGAAGAATTCGTTTTGTTTAATGGTGTGATATCTGGCATGTTAACCACACCAGGCTCACACCCAAGTAGGCGGGTCCAAACTGAACTCAATGGGTTAATGAGGTAGAGGGCAGGTCCAGGAGGAGCTGGGGGAAGGCAATGAATATGATCAAAATCCACAGTATGAACTTCTCAAAGGATAAAACCATTATGTTAAAAAATCCACTTGTGATTTGTGTGTTGAAGCAACATGCTAGAGAGCTGGGCCAGGGAGATGTTAAAGCACGTGCTTAGTGGGAAGATGGGGCAGCGATAGGGTTAACAAAAATGAAGTATATATGACAGAGCCATGTGGGAACCTATGACCTTGTAACTCAAGGAAAATATATAGTAGAGGAGACAGTGGTACACGTTATGAACAAACAGGAAGGGGTACTGAGAACTGGGGCAAAGAAGGAAAAGAACAGGGATTAACCCAACAAAAGGATGTATAAAGAACCCTTACGAAAGCCCGCTAGTTTGTAAGATAATTAAAAACATTTTTTAAAAGAAGTTTGAACAGTGTTACCCCACATGGTGAATAATGCTGCTCTCAGAAGGCATGGGTTATTAAGTGAAACTCTAAGTGCCAGGCATGGGTTACTGTCTATAAATTACTGGCGTATGGGTAGTAGAGGGTGTCCCAGAGGCACCCAAAACAACCCTGAAGACACCACACACTTAGGTTTCAGGATATAGAAAAATCAATCTGGAGCTAGCCAGGAAAAATCTGCCTGCTGGCTAGCTTTCATAATACTACAAGATGCGATGGAGGATACTGGTGGAGAGAAAGTTGTCACTGCTCTTACCTAGCACTTGACCCTCTATGCCTCAATTTGGATCTGCAATGCAAGAGATATTCACCAGTACAATGGTGGCAAGATGGCACATAGGGATAACCAGTAGTTATCTTGGCTAGATATGAGTGCTACTCTACAAAAGGAAAATAATACTTGGTACCATAAACATGGTCAAAACATTTGGTTAGAGCGGTCATAGGCCTTAGCTGGGAGTAGAAGGTAGGGGGACTTACTATTGTTGTTTTGCTAAATACTCATGTTGTCAAAGTGCCTTCGAAATATTTATGTTTGTATCCGTAGATTTGTGCTGCTCTCAACCTTGGTCAGAGAAATTTATTATGGTGAAATTTATTATAATTTATTAACTCAGAGACTCATCACTGGTCAAAATGTTGAGAGAATAAATGACTCAGAGTGCTCAACTGTAGATGGATTATCTATATCCAACCACCCGGACCCTACGGCTCAGAGAACGCAGCAGAAAGAAGGTAGGAGCAAGAAGATGGGGAGGTGTGCAAAGAAATGTTGTCTTCTGCACACAACACAGCTGTTGCACTCATAAACTCCCAACGGTTGTGGTGACGTAAGACAATGCCGTTTAAAAATCCCAGCATGGATGGTAGGGGAACCAAGAGAAGCTGAGAAGCTGCTAGCAGCTGATGACTATTGAGACAAGAGGAGTTACTCTTTTAGGGGGGACTGACAGGTTGCCCATGCCCCAGTGGGATCCTACACCCATGGCAGCACTAATTGGCTTTGGTGGGTTACAACGACAATAATGATGATGGTGACAATTTCTTAAAGGCATAACGTTGGAAGGTAGATATGCTGATGGAGAAGTTCTGGGGGACAGAATTGGACGGGAGGGTAAATGTGACCAAGATGCATGGTACAAATGTATGAAGTGATCAAATAACACATTGAAAATCCTTTCAAAGTGCTTGTTGCACAAGTAAAAGGTGCCCTAACGCTGATCTCCAAAATACTGGGAATGAATAGAGTTGTTCTCTGAACTCCAGATATACACTGTGGCAAACATGTGCCCACACTCACCTGTATCATTCACACACACATGGTAGTAACAAGTAAATACTCACATACATAGCATTAATATAGTTATGAAAATGTATCATTAAGTCAAAGATTTCTGAGAATTTCAGTTATATAGCTGAGAGCTCTATTGAGGTATGTATGACATTTATGATAAAATTCACTTACTTTAAATATGTCATTCGGTGACTTTTATATATGCAGAGTGTGCAACTACATAATAATTTTATTTTGTTTTTTGAAACAAGATCTCACCCCGTGATCCCTTCTGGCCTGAAACTCATCATGTAGATCAGGCTGGCCTCAAACTGAAGAGATCTACCTGACTCTTCCTCCTAGGTGCTGGGATTAAGGTGTGCACCCACCAACATACCTAGAAACAATATAATTTTTAAAACATTTTTGTCATCCCAAGAAGAAACCTCAGACCATTATAGTCATCCTTGATTTTCATACACTAAAACCACCATCCTGACAGTGTCTAGACATCATTCTTCCCCGTCCATTTCATACACAAGGCCTGGTCAGTTTTGCTAGTGCACAACTTCTTTCCCACAGCATAATGTTTCCAAGGTACTAATGCTTCCAGTGGAGTTACGCTTCGGCTTGTTGTCCTTCTACATGTCATCTCCGATCACACTAAAGTCTTCCACTGGCACTTAGGCAAAATGATCCTGAGCAGGGGGCTGTCTGGATACATATCATGGACACAATAGAGCACTGTGCAAGTACAGGACTCATTATGGACTGGTATGAAGTAACCTCTAGAAGACAGGAATAAGGGAACATGATAAGAAGCAATGTATGTTAATTTTGTGTGAAAAGATAGAGCTAGAAAAAACTACAGTTAGCTAAGTTGAGCATTGTGGCACACGTCTACAACCCTAGTACAGAGAGACAGATGCAAGGGGACTATGGTCATACTCCAGTACATAAGGAAGCAGAAACCATCTTGGGTGACATGAGCCCCTATAAACACATGAGAGGGGGGAAAAGGAGGGAGAGAGAGATATCTGTGTAGTTATAGTTGTACAGTATCCACTCATTGTTAGAAGAGAGAACCACAAGCTAAAGAAAAATGTCACCCCTTAGCTGTCTGTAAGCAAGGAAATCCATTAGGAAAGAAGTAATCCTCTGTTAGAATCCTATATATTTAAAATTAAAATTAATTTAGCAAGGATACAAAGGTGAAAGAAAAGCAAATCCATACTTATGCACACACCCAGAAAGAAGTCTACACACGTATACAGTTCTGTACATTTGCCTATTTATGTACTTAAATAAATTTTCTATCTCTATCCTTTGCCAAAAAGTAAAGTCATCTCTGTTCCAATGGTCACCTTGAGACAGATTTGCACACACAAGATCATGACCGAACCCCACTTCTATTCTGATAAGCTGACCACCAAACTACATTAGCTGGCAAATAGAAAATAAACAATAACAACAAAAATCCCTGATCTTTTGAGCCAAAAAAAATCACATGAAAAATGAGTGGATTTCTTCCCAAGCTTTACAGATTAGAGTAAATCTCAGTCAATGAAAGAGATTGTCTGCTGAAAACAATTTCATTTCCATGCAAAAAACATCCCAATAATGCAGGAAGTGGTCTAAATAGGAAAGAAAGGGACATTTCCTAAAACCATTGCAAAGGGAATGGAAGGCTGATTTGTAGAATCCTCAACACAAACCAGAAGGTTCTTCTGGTAGGGTAGGTGCTGGGCAGTAGAGTTCTCAAGCACTGCAGCTGCCCCCCAGGGAAAAGTGTCAGGAGAAGGGCAAGGAGAGCTCTGGTCCCAGCTAGGCCACTAACTGGCTGTGTGATTTTCCAGAAGGTCATGGAGTAGCCTTTCTTGGATCTAAAGGAGCATTTTCCTATAAAACAGCTGAGCTCTTTGTGTAAATGTTATTTTCTTTCAATCAAAGTTCCAGGGTTTCTGAAAAGCTTTTAGAATGATTACAGGGGACCGAGGGGCTGCCATATCATGGTCTTAGTAGAGATTGAATTTTCAAAATGCTTTTTATGTATGAAATACAATAGCTCTTCACAGAGAATGGCTCCATTTTGAGAGCTACCCCTTGTCATTCACAGGCCTTCAAAACAAACAACCTTAGGAAGACCTGAACTCACAACAACCATGAGGAGCTCAGCTCAAGGCAAGGGTTTTCCTACTGAACAACAAACAACGTCAAGTACATTGACCACTCCACGCTCCAATCCCTCCCTCTGCCTTGACCTACTCACACCTATGGAGAAGATAAGATCGTTCTAAAGCTTTTATAGACTACTTGGTCATCAATAATATTTCAGAATTTGTCTACAAGCCTTATATACATAATGCATGTAGATAAATACATTTGAGATTTGGGTCGAAGAAAGAAATTAGTAAGTCGATCTTAAAATGGCATGACCCTTTTTGTTTACTTTATGAAAACCTTCCACCTAACATTTTTAATTAGGTCTATTTCATATGCAACAATTGTTCTGTTCCAAGATTTTTAGCCCTGAGAAGCAAATGAAATACTAATCAGAATTTATTACAAGATAATTTTGTTAGTTTTACTTAATGTTATTCCATCGGGAAAAATAGATAAAAATTATAAAACCTTACATTTAGCGCCATATAACATGTAAAGAGTTTTCTATTTGAATACAAGATCAGAAGTGACCCTACAATATGGTTTGTAAAACGTTATTTTTAAAAAGAACCAGAGACTCTGTTCCACCACTGTTAGGTGATATGACATTTTTCTGGATATTTGAGAACAAAATTCTTATGCCACAACAAATACTAGCCTTTGTATATAAAGAACATTACCATCTAACAAGGCTTATTCATGTTTCTCACACTTGCTGTGTTAAAAAATAAAAAATCACAGAAAGATATTCTTCAGTACATTAAGCACAAGCCCCAGCATACGCCAATCAAATCAGAACCTCTTGGGATAGGCCTGAGCATGTGATATGTTTTCAGGTTTGGTTAAGCTCCCTAGAGGTCTGCTGTGCATCCAGACTTATTATGTATCACCTCACTTATTCCTAAGAAAACATCTATGATGTTAGTAGAGGTCAATAATCGCCGCTCTATGAGGAATAAAGGAAACAAGCAGTGAAGAACCTGTCTGATGCCATAAAGCCAAGAAATGACTGTGATGAAAGTTGAAATCAGATTCCATCGAACCACATAAAACGTCCATTTTCAAGACCTATCTAAGCCACTAGCTGACTAATGACTGGCCAGTTTCTCTAGCAGTCATTATTCCTGGGGGAAAGGTGGTTTACTAGTGCTCTATAGCACACAAGGCTCAGCTCTTACACATTATGGGATGGGAGCTGTGGTAGTTTAAATGCCCTCCCAGTAGGTTCATCTATCTGAATACTTGGTCCCCAGTTGGTGGCACTAGGTGGGACGGAAGTACGTCATTGACAGCAGGCTTTGAGAGTTTAAGGACTCAAATGATCTCTAGATTGTTCTCTCTGTTTTGTGCTTATAGTTCAAGATGTGATCTCTCCAACTGCTCCTCCAGCTGCCATACCAGGCACTTTCCTGTCTTGATGGACACGTATCCCTCTGGAACCGTAAACCCAAATAAACTCTTCTATAAATTCTCTTACTCATAGTGTTTCAGCACAGAGACGGAAAAAAAAGATAAGAGTATTATTATTACTTCAGAAAAATTACAAGATAAAGTATGCAAACATTACAGTAATGTTGGCAGTAGAATAAGGGGAAAGTGTAATAATTAGTAAAGAGTGTGCTAGACTTGATGGCTTATGCCTATCATACCAGCTACCTGGGGGAATGAGGCTGGGAGATAGTAAGCTTAAGATGGATCTGGGATACACCGTAAAAACCCTAACTTAGGAAAGAGAAAGCAAAAGGGACTGAGGTAGGAGAGGATAATGATGGACCCCTGAGGACAGAGGATCTCAGCCTGACTTCTGAGGGACACAGAGAGTGCTTAGTGTCTTATTATCTTTGTTCATGTGGCCCTTTGTATACTTCTTTCTTCCCAGTTAGTGTGCCAGTGGTGGCTCTGATAATTTTGTAAGAACTCTGTTACCATATTTAAAAAATAATTTAGACCTCGAGGCTGGGGAGAACCTACGATGAGCTAAGTTCATAAGTGGTAACTCTTCTGGAGGACCCAAGTTCAATTCCTAGCACCCATGTGGCTGTGTATACTCATTAGTAACTCCAGTTCCCACAGATCAAAAGCCCTCCTCTGGCTTCTGTAGGCACTGCATGCATGCTGCAGAAGAACATACAAGTAGGCAAAACACCCACACACATAAGAACATAAAAAATGAAGAGACATTTGTTGATAGTGTAGATGGATCCAAGGCTTTCTCAGAGGCCTTAATGAAAAGACAAAGGGAGCTGAGTTCTGTATCCTAGCCCACCGGCAGACTTGGCAAGGTCTAATCTGAAACTGGGGCCAGGGTCCCTAAAACATTAAGGTTTCAGTTCCTGAACATGTTGGGTTTTTTTCCCCCCTGAAGAGACAGGAGATTTTAGGCCCAAGCCCACTGTCCTTGGCCCCTGACACCATTGAGATACCCTGTGTTCCCCTTGTACAACACGATTGATTAGCTTCCTGCTAATTGTATTAGAGCCCCATCGTATGAGAGCTTTCCACTTACTCTGTCCCTTTTGCCCTGCAAATAGTATATAAGATGTTGTACTTTTTAATAAGCTTATTTGGCATAAGATATAACTTGCACAAGAACTCCTGAGCCCATCTGCTCTGTCTTCTTTATCTCTGATTTCATGTCCCTTCCTCCTGAGGCTCCTGTCACTGAAGAATGCTCTGTCTAGGTCAAGGTTTAATCATAAAGAGGCATTAGACTTGAGCTCGGAAAATGGCTTAGCTGCTTGTTGCATAAGCATGAGAACCTGAGTTCATATCTCTAGCATCCTCATTTAAAAAAAAACAGAAGCATTGGTGTTTACCCATATACCTGTAACCCCACCACTGGGAAGACAGAGGCCAGAAGGCAAGAAGAACTTAGAACTGGCTAGCCAAGCTCCAGGCTGACACAACCTGGACACAAGTTAGGAATCTTGTGTCAAACAAGTAAGAGGGAGTATAACACAGGAAAACATCTGATATTGACCTCAAACCTCAAAACATATACATGGGCAATTGTACTGTGCACATGCGCACACATACACATAAAAATACACCACATATACCACATATACACATACATCATATATATATATATATATATATATATATATATATATATATATATATATACACACACACACACACACACACACACAAACACAACATACACTGAGTAAAATTTAAAAGGTGGAACTTAAAACTTTTCTTAATTGAAAGCCAGTGTGATAGTCTGAATAGGAATGGCCCCAATAGATTAGAATGGCTCATAGATTTAAAATGCTTACTCACCAGAGAGTGGCACCATTAGGAGATGTGGCCTTGTTGGAAAGATTATATACTAGGGGATGTGTTTTGGGATTTCAGAAGCTCAAGCCAATCCCAGTCTCTCTCTCTCTCTCTCTCTCTCTCTCTCTCTCTCTCTCTCTCTCTCTC